>PVIY010022328.1:0-41016 GCA_004026745.1 Myrmecophaga tridactyla | reverse complement strand
GTATTTGTTTTAGTAGCCAGGAAACTAAAACATTTGCCACCTTCCAGGACCAAAAGACTGGAAATATCACTTACTGGTCCCCAGAAGTAGTACAGCAGCAATATTGAGTATTTGACTGTGGGTTGACCCTGTCTAGATATTTTTTTTCTGTCTGCTGTATGGTGGGGGTCACATTTCATTCTTTTTCCATGTGATTAGCCTGTTGAAATTGGGGGGGGGGGGGGGGGGGGGAAAGTGCATGGGCCCAGAATCAAACCCAGGTCTCCCACATGGCAGATGAGAATTCTACCACTGAACTACCCTTGTACCCTCCTGGCCCTGTCCAGATTTTAATGCCCATTCTCTACTAGCCAGGGTTTGATTGCACACAGGCCCAGTTCCACAAAACAGAGCCTTTCCTTCAGTATGAATCAAACCAATGTGCCCAAGGAACAGATAATGAGGCACATGCAAAATCCTACTGAGTTGTTGCTCAGCCTAGGAAGTGACAATTATCCTTACTAAGAATTCATAGCACTTCATATTTCCAACTTGATTTACTGTGATTGTAAGTCATAAAAATGATGTAAGAGATGCTGGTTTGATGTAACAATCAATGTGTGTTTAATAAATGCTTTTCAGCTTTTCATACACTATCTCCCACTTGATGACAATGTTTCACTTTCTAGCCCATACTTCACATCCTGTCTCAAAAAATACTAGAGGAACAAATCTTTACTTGTAGATAAACATATTCAAAGGCAAAAGAGTTATTTATTGGTGATGGCCTCAAATTGACCATTTTTAACCTCTTTCTTTTGAAAAGAAAAATGCTTTCCAAAATGAGATTGCTACCAGATGTAGTGGGTTGCATAGCATTTGCTCAGTTACGAAAAGCAGATGAAATGGAATATTCTGGTTTCTGATTCAGTCCTATTCTTATCTACACATAGCTCTTCTTAAGTGAACTTGACAATATTGTGGGCTGATATTAAGATTGACTATTTTGGTAAACAAGAAAAGAGGTTTCACTCCCCACAAGAGCAAATGAGCTTTATAATAGAAAATTCTTTGTGCAGGGGAAGATATTACAATTTTCAACACACAATAAATATATTTGCTAGACAAAAATATGCATTTCATTACATGCAATGCATTTTCTATTGTACGTTAACCACTTTTTTGCTTTGTGTAGAGAAGTACCATTTTCTACTGTAAAATGTCTGCAATTTATTTTTATGAGTCTCTATTTCCCATGAAGCAAGAATATTCCATTACGTAGTCCTGTACCGATAAATGTACATTATGTAAGAGGTGAAATATGCAGTGCAAACATCTGAGCTTTATTACTTGGGTATCTGTATCATTTAGAAAGCAGGCCAACAGAGTTAGAGTTAAAATTTTGGACCAGAATATCTAATGTTATTAACACAACCAGTCTGTAATTACTAGATTTGCTGTGTCCTTTACTCTGTTACTCTCAGCAACTACAATAGATGTGTATGTTCTCAAAATAATAGTAGCACATGCTCTGACTGCAACTATAATTTTCCCCAGCAATGTCTCCGCTGGGTTAAAAAACAACATAATTAATACTTGGTTTAATCCTGGCATACTTTATCCCTAGTTGACCATCATTCAATATGGCAGTTGTCTGAACCATATAGTTTCTTCACAGTTGACTGTATTTGACCCTAATTACTATTTATTGGAACTGTAACAAACAAGTGAAAAGGAGCCGTGAGAAAGAGTTCAGGTTCAACATTTTCTGAGGATGATCGTGACAGTCATTGCTCATTTGCCCACTGGAGTTGCACAGGGATTGGCAGGTTATGTCAGTTTTACACGAGACCATGTTTAATTGACTATTAGTGGGTTGATGCTGGTCTTATATTTATTTTATTTTTATATTTAGAAATATAGTATTGACACATTTATCCCTAAAGACAGGGAAAGGGCTTATTAAAGTGTTTAGATCGATGACTTTTCCTTGCTGTGATAAAAGATAGCTAAGCCAGCAAGAATTAAGAGTTCTGCCAAGATCTTACAACCGAGGGTCTGGAAGTTCTGGCTTGTATGACTGGGCCTGATACCTCAGCATGTTCTGATTCAACAATTTTAGAAAGTTGCTGTGTAGGTCCTTTTATTCATTCATTTATTTAAAAGTCATGATCTATCATGTCAGGCCTTAAGGGACTAAAAAAAAGAGCAAGAGATGTCACCTGCCTCCAGGCCTGGAAGACAGAGCTGCATACACAAATGATCAAACTGGTAGAAGGCTATAGTAGAAAAATAATGGGTAGCAGTGGGAACCCAAGAGAAGGGATCTCCTAAAGGAATCAGGGTTCCACAGAAGAGCTGACATTTGAGTTGGATTTGAAGTTTGAATAGGCATTGGGTTGTTTATTAGATATTTCAATAATATGCTATACACTATCACTTACATTTTCTGCATTGGAATCCTGGATCTAAAATATTTTTGGTCTTTTCAAAAATTTTGTAATTTTTTTCCCTATTTATTTAGAAGCAAACCAGTTGCTAGAAGCAGAAAAATATCTTGCTTCATTCTGTCTTGCTTTCTAAATATTCAGAAGTGCAAGCACTAGAGAATATTTCAAAGTAATGGAGACATGTTCAGTCCCCTTATTTGATGTAATGAGGGAAATAAGCCCAGGACAGCTGAGTAGGAAGTACCTTAAGAAGCTGGCAAGATGGGATGGCTGTGCAGAGGTGGGAGAACAGACTTCCACTGGAGGATAGACCGGGTATTTCAGCTTTCCTCCTAAGGCTGTGTAGAATTGTGATAACTAGACATAGGTAAAGGCACTGTATTTGGCTATCAAGACTGAGCAAAGTCAGCAAAGCAAAAAAAAAAAATTAGTCCTGTTCCAGGAGGCAGTGAAAATGCAAACTAGAGAGGCTGATTGGGGCCAGGTTGCAAGGTTCTCCAACCCTTCAATGTTCAGCTTCTTCATGTTCGGGATCCGAGAAACAGGAAGATTTGATACTGGGTAGATTTGGGAGAGAAAAACCTCAGGAATGTTCTCACCTCTTCCCATGTACATAAAAAGGATATTGGGGAATGTTGTAGTTAGATTCAGTTGTCAACTTGGCCAGGTGAAGGCACCTAGTTCTGTTGCTATGGTCATGAGCCAATGGTACCTGAACCTCATCTGTTGCTGATTACATCTGCAGTCAGTTAGGAGGCATGCCTGCTGCAATGAATGACGTTTGACTTAATTGGCTGGTGCTTAAATGAGAGAGAGCAACGTAGCACAGCCCAAGCAGCTCAGCATACCTCATCTCAGCACTTACAGCTCAGCCAAGGCCTTTGGAGATGCAGAAAGGAACCACCTGGGGGAAAGTTGTTGGAACCCCAGAGGCCTGGAGAGAAGGCCAGCAGAGACCATCCTGTGCCTTCCCACGTAAGAAAGAACCTCAGTTGAAAGTTAGCTGCCTTTCCTCTGAAGAACTAACAAAATAAATCCCCTTTTATTAAAAGCCAATCCATCTCTGGTGTGTCACATTCTGGCAGCTAGCAAACTAGGACAGGGAATAAAGGAGAATAAAAGCAGAAACCCAAATGCTCTGGATGACACTGTAAGCTCAGTAGATTGAACTAGAAGCATGACACAGTGAAAAGAAGTACATCACGTTTTGCAGTCAGCCAGCCTGGGGTTCAAGTCCTGGATTGAAAATTTAACAACTATGCAAATTTGGTCAAATTACTTAAATCATTTTCCTTGTGTGACAAATGAGAATGATAATTATATCTTTGTATAGTGTGATGGCTGGGTTCGGGGGTCAACTTGGCCAAGTGATGATGCCCAGGTGTCTGGTCAGGCAAGCACCAGCCTGACCATTGCTGCAAGGATGTTTTGTGGCTCGTTGATGAACCAGAAGGCTGGTGTATTAAATCATCAGCCAGTTGATTGCATCTATGGCTGATTACATCTGCAATCAACTAAGGAGTGCCTCCTACAATGTGATTATCCAATCAGCTGAAGGTTTTTAAAGAAGAAGAGAGATTCTTTCGCTGCTTCTTCATCCAGTGAGTCTCTCCTATGGAGTTCATCAGACTCTTCATTGAAGCTGCCAGCTTCATAGCCTGCCCTGTGAATTTTGAACTCTTCCATTCCATTGCATAAGACTGCTTTACAAATCTCATGTTTACAGATCTCCCTCTTTGGTTCTGTTTCTCTAGAGACTCCAGATTATTAACACATATAGGGTGCTCACTAAAGAGGATGACGAGGTAGATACACATGGATTCCAGATGACTCTGTGGCCACTAGTGTTGGTTCTGAAACCTTCCCGGGGTGAGTGTTAAAGTCCCAACTGCACCTGAGAGTCTATGGATTAATTTAGGAATATTTTTGTCCAAAAATTAGTTATTCACCTAACTAAAGAAGAAATGAGCATAATTATTATTAATTAGCTAGACAATTCATTTTAGATATAAGTAAAAATATCATAGCCAAATAGGCTCTCCTAGTGTAGAAGCTTATCTCTGGAAATTACTGAAATATTTCTGGAAACAGCATTAACCATTTCAGTCCTCTAAGTTGCCATTTAGGGCCCAGAATCATGTGTTTAGGAAATGACAGCTTCCTGTCCTATCTAATATGAGGTTCCTCCAAGTTCTCTTCCTAACCAGAGAATGGCATTGTGTGTGTGTATAGAGCTCCAAGTTAGGGTTCTACCCTGGCTAGTGTATCTTTGGGCTAAAGTGATTACCAGGCAATATTTGCAAGTATGAACGCACATTTCAAAACAGGATCCATGTTTTCAATGAGAAATATTCTAAGTCTGAGCACCTTCCCTTGCATCCCTGTTAGCTTTCATCTATCTATGACTAGCAACTTGATTGTATTTCTTTTTTTTCTGAATTTTTTCAGGTGATCATCCTAGGTTCTCTATATTATAAGGACACTATCTGCAAATGATGCCTTCTTTCCAACTGTTGAATCTCTTATTTGTGTCTCCCGACTTGGAGACAAGCCCTTTGGATGGTTGTGGTGGGCAACTATGGATGAGCATGGAAAGATCCCTCGTGTGTCTCCATTTAATACAGTTTAGTTTGAATCCCAGGACATTTTTGCCCTACCTTTCTTGAAGCCCAGCTCACAGCATACAGAAACTTTTGGAAAAATGTCTCTTTCTCACTGAACTCGGAACTCATTAGGGAAGTGTCTTTTCTCACTCATTTCCATACCCTTACCATCAGACCTAAACATAACATGTGGGTTGATACTTAGGGAAGGCATGAGTAAGTATACCTTAATATATCAGAGGTCAATAAAAATAACCTAAGGACAGAAATGCCTAGTAGGAAATTGTGATATCTTTGTGGAATTTCAAAGAACACTTACTGCTCAGCTGTTTTCCTGAAAAAATGACTCATTTAAAATTGACAGATACCTTGAAGAGTAGTTCTTTTTCAGTTCTCAAGTAGGAAAGTAGAAGGAGACACGATTTTAAGCTGTATTTTAAGCTGTACTTTACTTGTCATCAAAAGAAAGAGGGGAAACCCAAATTCTTTTTAAACTGTTGGTCCAAGTGTGAATGCTTTAATTCCTTTTCTAACTTGTATGTTTGCCAAGAAACACACAAATAAATAAATCCGGGAATTAATAGAATTAACTAATTGGCTACACTGTAACTTCCTTTGAGGATACAAAATGAAAGTAAAATGTATGCTAATTATATTTGGATTTCATGTCTTGGTATTTTAAAACAATTATCTACTCTAATGCTGTATAAACTCCTTTCTTGGTACTTTCTACTCAGAAATTCTTATATATTACTGTCTGAGATAATGGTTTATCTCTTAATGTTAATCTCATGCATTTAATCATTGCTAACTGATAGGATATGGGCGGGACTAAAGAATGAGAATTCTCAAGAAAGGAATAAAAGTAAGGAACAATTTGCAAAATCAGTATGGTAGAAGATATATTTATTGAAAAAAATTAACATCTTTGCTATAAAATTTGTAACAGGGATATTTGCTGAATGTTTATTTTTATGCATGAACCTAGGAACGTGACATATCGAGTACAAGCCAGTAGCACTAGTTTTTCCTTTATTTACATTTTATGAAAACTGTTATGCAGTTTATGTTAAAAGAACTTACGATGGAGAATTGTTACATTAGAAAAATAATATTCTTGATAAAGCATTCTCAAGGAGTCCAATCACATTTCCTGCCTCTTCAATAAGGCAAAAGTCCCTGGAACAGCATATTATAACTTAATTTACAAAATACCATAACTCCAGACACATATTCAAGTTTTCTTTTGGTATGTTTTTTTCCTCACTGTAAAACCACTTTTTTTGTGTTTTGCTTTGTTACTAAAACAGGAAGATAGACTTTCAGGAAAATGCCATTTAATGACTTCAGCTATACGTTACATACACAACTCTGTAGCCTAGCGAGAACCCATGCTACACCAACTTGAAATATTTTGCTTGGTGGGCTATTCTCAAATGTAGCATAGTTTAAGATTTTGCCACCATTATGACTGTGCAATCAATTGTTCGGTGTTCATAGGAAACGGATCTGTCACAGTATGAACCTTTTTTTGTTTGTTTGTTCAAAGAACTGGTACACAATTACATTTCCACTCACAAGAGAACGCCACGGATGTATCTAAAGTCAGGTTTGGGTGGCTCTGCAGAGGTGCTGCCGCTGGAACAGCCCCGGACCTCCTGCGAGAGCCTTTCTGCAAGACGGCGCGGCCCCCGCCGGCCTCGGACGGTTCCATTTCCAGAGGTTCTCGGCTCTTCACAGTTAAGTAGTTTTAATTCCTTCAAAGGCACACAGCTTCCACCTTTTTTCCAGTGTTGCCCCTACACCGGTGAATTCCTGCTTAAACATGCGCGGCAGCCTCATCAGAAGCATTTCGATTTCATTTGCAGATATCTGTTAGAGAGAAGGAAAGTGACTTTTGGAAAAGGAACTCATCTTGCCCACGGAAGGGAGGGGAGGCACTGGGTGAGGACAAACCACACTGAGTTTTCTACTTGACTGTTATGTACTGTGCATTTAAAAAGGGTTAACAGCTGAGAGCAATTGTCACGGGGCAGTGCCTGTGAACAGCTGGCGGGGTGGAGCACGAGAGGGACCTGGGGAAGGAAAAGTAGGAGGTTCATTCCCCGTACAGCTGGCTGGCTAATTTGCTGGCAGTGTGGTGTGTCCCCTCATCTCACGATGGGGGATGGGTGAGGGGCTAAAGAGGGCTCACAGCAGATTTATCACCACCCCTGGAAAGCTCCCTGCGCCCCCAGCTTCATCCCGGAGGGGCAGAGGTTTTACTCTAACTCAGCCAAGAGTAGAGGGCATATGGGTGGATTTCCTGTCACCCTGACTTTCTCTTTAACTTTCACAGGTACTAGAAGACCTTGGAGGTCTAGGAATGGAAACTAAACCTCAAAGACCTACAATAACAGAAGGCTGGACTTGTAGTCATAAAATCACGGTAGATTTTTTTTTAAACGCAATTATTTTCTTCTTCCAATGTTTCCTTCTTACATGGTTTCGACACTAATATTTCATTTTAGTTTAACTGAAGAACCAGACAACCACAATCCCTCTCTAACACAGTCACTGCTCTTGTTTTCCTGTGTTTCCCCCCAAATCCAGGTGCATGCATGGGGAATGTGTAAAGCAAAGTGGCTAAGATTCTGAAATTTGGGGACTGACATTTCCATTTGAATCCTGGATCTACTATAATTATAAGTGAAATGGCTCCTAGCAGTAAGTTGATCAGTCTCTCTAAGCCCCAGCAAATGGCAATAATGTTTCCTAAGGATGTTGTGAAGGCTTCTGGTTTAGCGCAGAGCTGGGCACATAGAAATGTTCAGTGATTCAGAGCTATAAACATTTTCCACGGTATCCTCACTCTATAGATGCCATTTTAGAGTTTAGATTTTCCATTTAACACCACTAAGATGGATTTTAAAAAGAGGCCAGATAGATCAGATCATCAAATCAACTGTTCATTTAATGGTCACATGCAAAAAAAATTCATGTGAGAAATTCAATAGTCCCTGATACAAAACTTTTAATTTAAGTAGAGGCAATTCTGAAAGTTGAAATAAAGGATGTCTTAAATTTTTCAGGGGAATTATTTTGAAATCTGAATGCAGTTTTCCAATAGGTCACGTTAGAAGGATTATTAGCTTCCCAGGTCAACCCACAAAAGCCTATTTAACAGCTTATTAAAAGGCACAGAACGATTTTGAAAAGTAAGTTTTGTTCATTTCCCAGACCATGCACCAAAAAAAAAAAAAAAAGAGAATGCTGGAAAAGCTCCTTTCACCAGCATTCTCATTTCACTCTCCCATTACTCCATGGGCCACATAGGACAGATGCCATGCTCTGGCTTCATTTTGCAGCCAAGAAAATTTGTGGTAGCTTCAGGAGGGCTCAGTGTTTTGCCATTTCCAGAGAAACGGAAATGCCCCGCTGCATCCGGGGAAGGGACTGGCACGGATGTGTTGCTAGGTGCTCTGGTGTCCCTCACCTGCTGTGGCGGGGGGACCACAGGTGTGGCACTTGCTTTCTAAATGCCACCATGAGGGCACTGGCTTAAAAAAACGATCTCCCAGATAGATCAGGTCAGAGTCTCCTTTTCTCTGGAGACTTTGACCCCAAGGCACTGAAGCATGGTCCAGATAATACATTTTTGCCAGCTGCCCCAGGTCATTCTTATGATCAGTCAGCTTTGGGTTGAGAATGGGAATTTAAATCATACAGGCTTGGATTTTAATCTGGGCGAGGCCTCTTACTCTTACTTACCATGGTATGGTTTCTGTCTGTCTGCCTGCCTGCCTGCCTGTCTGTCTATCTATCTATTCATCCATCCATCCATCTATCTATACCATGGTATGCTTTCTGTCTGTCTGCCTGCCTGTCTGTCTATCTATCTATTCATCCATCCATCCATCTATCTATACCATGGTATGCTTTCTGTCTGTCTGCCTGCCTGCCTGCCTGTCTGTTTGTCTATCTATCTATTCATCCATCCATCCATCCATCTATCTAATCCATCAATCATCTATATTAGGCAACACTGAAAGAACATGACAGTCTAGTGTCAACTCCTTGTGGTCTCTTAGGAGGCTCTGTACTCAGAAGCGACGGGAGAAAAGCCCTGAGAGGAATGTGGCCAAACCAGGCTTTTCCTTGGCCTAGGAGGCAGTTTTCCTTAAACTTTATGAGGCCAAGTTAACATGCTCCCACCTCTCCTTAAGAGGAAGCAGAGCTGCATGGGTGGTCCAGGGAGGGCTCTGGGCCCAGCCTACTTCAAGTGGCTCTCCTGGGATGCGCTGCCCTTCCCGGGGTCAAGCAGAGGCCACGGAGAAGCAGGGAGGTCCTGGGGACAACCAGCCCAGGACCTACTTGCTTCCACTGTCACCTCCGCTGGAAACGTGGGGAAGAATCTTGTGCTACCAGTTAGGTCATAGAGCAGAAGCTGAATTCTTGAGGGTAAAATAAATAGCAGATGTAAGGATAACAGCGATGTGGGAGTCTGGCTGGGGCCACTTAGGCCACGGTGTCCAGCAGCCCTGCAGCTGCAGGTAAGAGTTCTGGCAGCTCTCAACTCCCAGCACCTTTTCCTTGCCAGACTCTTTGAAAACGCTTTTGATTAATTCTCACAACCATCTCATAAATATGGAGTAGTTTACACATGAGGAAAGGGAGGCCCTGAGGGAACTTGCATGGGGTATCTGAGGTTGAGATCCAGGCCCTGGCCTCTGCCCCTGTGCCACTGGCACTGCCGCCCCTCTCCAGAGGCGATGGGCAACTGTGGAGTGAGAGCCGACATCGTCTTGGTGCTGCCTCTCTGCTCACAGGTGGGCGCTGTGGGGGAGGGGTCCCGAGCAGGGGGCCAGGGCTTTTTGGTGAGGAATAATTTTTTAGAGGGATAACACCATCAGTGTTGTAAAAGTGAACACTCCTAGCTCGACTGGGAGTCAGTACATACGCTGTGTATCAGTATATATGCTGACGCTAGAGCACCCCAAGACCCATTTGCAGAGAAGGCCTGCAAATCATGGTGAATCCCGGCTGGCACATACTGAGGACTAAAAACACCTTCTTTTTCAAGGAGTCTTTTGTCCTGAGCTTTGACTTCAACCACAAAGCAAGCAGAAGGAGGCCCACAGGGGGAGGAGGTGGCCTGCCTCATGCACCAGGGAGTGGAAGTCCTTCCCTATGTTGATACGCATTGAAGAAGCAAACAGACCCCACACTAGCTGGAAGAGAGAAAGGTAGATGCCAAAGATTTGTATCCTAGTCATGGAATGAGCACTAGCCGACATTGCCATCTTGTCTAAGTCTCTTAACCTCCTGAAACCTGCTGTAGGCTTCTCGGACTTGGGCTGAGTGGGGATCTGTGGGCAAACCATTTTCAGTTCTTCATCTGTCCACTGGCTTGTGGCAAAGATCTCAAAACTAGAGAGTGGGATGGGCCTCTGTGCACTCTAAAGCATGGAATAAATGGCAACCAACACGTAGGAGCACTTGCTGTGAGCTAGATACCATTCTTATGGTTTTTCATATATAAACTCATTTAATTCCTACGATAACCCACTACACAGATGGGGAAATGGAGGCACAGAGAAGTTGTCCAAGGTCACACAGCTCTGAAGGAGTAAATCTGGGCTTCGAAAGTCCTCATGATTAGGTTGTTTGAATGGCCAGCCTCAGATTTTCACAGAGCCAGAAATTAGGATAATGGGAAAAAATCTCCTCCAGTTAACTCAGGATTGTTGCTGGTGGTGAAAGGTAACTGCCTGATTTGCCATACAGATGCAGATATCATGGACAGATGTGTCATAATTATGGAATAACTGACTTCAAGAGAAAGTTGGTTGTTGAGCTTTTGAGCCTTTTCCCCTTCCCTGACAAAACAGTTCTTATAGCATACCACATTTTGGTATCTCTGGGCAGGGCACAGTGCCAGCTCATAGATGCCTTGAGAGAGAAATACAGAATGTAGGTGGGGAGGTAGGGAGAGAAGGGAATGGAGGGAGTACAAAAGGAAGCAAAGGAGGAAGAGGCAAAAGAAAAGGAAGGAAGGAGGTAAACAGAAGTAAGGCATTAGAAGGAGACAGGGAAAGAGGTAGACGGAGGAAGAAGGAGAGAGAGTGGGAGAGAGGAGGACAAGAAAAGAGGAGGAAGATAAATAGAAGGAAAGAACTAGAAGAAGGAAAGGACAGAACTGGAGGGAAAATGAGGGGTAGAAAGGAAAGCAAAAAGGAAAGGAGTTGGAGAAAGAAAAGAAAAGGAAGGAAACTGGCAGTGCTGGCTAAAGCATCCCAGAGAGCAGCCACCACAACACGCATGGACTCGACTCTCCCACAGACCTCACTCACTTTCTCCAACTCCTACTTCACTAAACATATGCACAGCCCAACTTCGACTTTATCTGACTTTCTAGTTATTTCCTAAATATTGTACCCTTTCCCCAACCAGGCTACAGGCATTTGGGGGGCAGGGTTGTTTCTTAGATGGCCTTCACGCCCTGACCATCCTCTGTGCTTCCCTGAGGCCATGGAAAGCGCTGGGTATAAAAGGCCCGAAGCAGAGCATCTGTTGGTCTGTGCTAATTTTGTAAACTCCTATTACACTGGATGAGCAACTTCCTTTTTGTTGGTTATGTAGCCAAATGGAGAGTATCGTTACCTCCACCATCATCATACCCGCCATCGAGAGGTGCTGAGACATCTAAAAAATGCATAATCATTTTAGCCTGTCTAAACCCTGGTGAACTCACCCACACTGTTGGGGTGGCTCTTCAAGAGAGCTGCACAATATACGGAACATGAAAAATTATTCAGGTAGGCAGTCTCATAAATACTCCTCAGGGCATTTCACCCTTCTTCACCACCCAGCTGTAATCTGGGAAAGAGTTAGAGGGTGCTACCCCGTGAAGGTGGGGATTGACTCTCCTTGGAATGGACAGGATGTTTTGATGTTGTGTTTCCAAAGGCATGCATTTAGCACAGAAAGGCAAATGGTTTGGCCATCTGTTGGGAAATCCACTCATGCCCATGAGCACCTAAGCCGGTCACCAAACCTGGTGGCCTGCCAAAGTGGGTCTTTCTAGACCCTCCAGCCTCAGGGGCTATAGCACATGGAGTCTAGTTTTTAGAGCAAACGTACTCTACAGGCTTTAGGAAGGGGCTGTAATTCCATAGAGGGGGAAGCTAAACATACTTGGAGAACTTGGGCCTCAGTTGCTTAAAGAAGACAGAAATTGGGGGGAAGAGCAGGGGTCCTCACCTCTCAACTAAATGTACTATAGGAAATGCTCGTCTGCTAGTGCTCAACTCAAATATGGCCTCTGTGCTGCTTAGGTCAGCAGACGGGTAGGCTCTGGGCTGACACAGGCAGTTTTACATATTGATCAGAAACCATTTTCAAGATAATATTGCTTATCTTGAAGAGTTTCACTGCCTGAGCCCAGAGTATGATTTTTGGTTCAGCAGAGGCTTCAGAAAGCCATCTTCCCCACCTCCTCCTTGCCCTGTCTTCCTCTGAATCAATTGCATTGACTTTATATGCTTCTAATACAAGAGAGCTGGACAAATGAGAGTGGGCAGTTTAGAAGAGGCTGATTAGAGAAAAATATGTAAATGATCATTCTCCAGAGCTGGAATAATATTTAACTAGAAAATGGCCCATTATTGGGCTACATGATTTTACGGAGCCATGTACAATTTATACGCACAGAGTAAATTAATTCCCGGGTCTCCTTCCTATCCTAATAATTGTTTTAGCCATATATGGCATCTGAGGAAATCCAAATAAAACAGCTATAGCACAGGGCGGAGCCTGCTTTCCTTGCTTTCCTCAGCGCTGAGTTGGGCAAAGTCTAAATAGT
Organism: Myrmecophaga tridactyla; assembly: GCA_004026745.1. NCBI lineage: Eukaryota > Metazoa > Chordata > Mammalia > Pilosa > Myrmecophagidae > Myrmecophaga > Myrmecophaga tridactyla. The sequence goes on along the minus strand of PVIY010022328.1, from coordinate 28,141 downwards.
ATTTTACAACACCCTTTACAGTAAGGGTGATGTTGTCTAGTCTCAAAGAAATTGTGCCGTTCTAAATGGAATTTTACAAAGTCCATCCTACTAGAGACAGAAAGACCCCTATGTTGTGGAAGCAGTGCAGGATCCAGGCCTCCATGTTAAACTGGCCACAACTCTGGGGGGACCCGCACATCACAGCTCACCCGATTAGCCAGCTGTGCCCGAGACCCTCAGCCTCGATGGGCTGCCTGCAGCCTGAGGATTAGGGGCTTTTGGCAGCTGGTGCAGGGACAAGGCCCTGGTGGATACTTAAGAGGGCAGACCCTCTCATTATTTTGTTTTCTGCTTAAAGCCCTGAGGATCTGGAATTCTAGTATAATGCCATAATTTTCTCTCAAGATTAAAAAGTCAAAATATCCTCGTAGTCTGACTGGGGTAGAACAAACGATAACAGCACATGGTCCGGTCCCCGGCACCCACGCATTTGAGTGAGAACACTTTTCAGATTTATCTTTGCCCCAGGCCCAAGGAAAACTTGACAGCTCTCAAGGGCATCGCATTCAGGATAGAGAGGGCTTTTGGTGGCGTGTGTAGGTGGGGAGAAACTGTGCATTTCCTCTACAAGGGCAATGCTTTCTTCATCCTCTAAAATAAAAGGATCAACATGAGTTGGGATGGAGTCCTTCCTTATGGAATCCCTTTAAGAGAGGCACATCCCCTCATGGGCAGAGACCAGGTGTGTGGCTTCTCTATTCCCACAAATCTCTTCTGAGCAAATGGTGAGGTATGCTCCATCCTGAGGGTAAGGATAGAACAAGAGCATCTACCCACCAGCGCAGAGCAATCCTTCTCTAGTCAACCACCCCCCAGCCTAGCCCTGGGGCGGTGGAGGGCATCAGTGAAGGTGATTTCTCTCTCTCTTTCTCTCTCTCATACACACACACACACATCCCTCAGACATCCACGAACCCACATTTCACATTTACAACCCGCACAGATGGGGCCGAGGAGACACGAGTCCTGAAATTCTTAGATAAATAACACATGAATTCTTTGGGCATTTCAGCTCACCAGCTGCTTCTCAACAAAGGCTTCCCACTTGGGATTTCCAGAGAGGGGAGGAGAGAAATGTCAGCTATACAAGGGAAGGATAATAGCAACAATAGGGACCATTTCTCGAGGGCTTCCTGTATGCCAAACACATTGGGGCAAGCAAGCAGTATTTCATTTAATCCTCCGGCAAAGGTAGCCGGGATGCTAAGGAAAAAAAAAAAAACACCAAAGAAACCCTTCAAAGCTTTAGCACGACAAAGTGACATCAAATAGCACACCCTTCTTGTTTGATTTGGGTTACCGTGAGCATTTTCTGTGACCTCCCTCTGCACTGAGGGAAGGCAATAATATGATCAGAACTCTTACAGTCTTACTCCTTTCCCCGTGCCTTGCTATTTCCCATCAGCGGCTGGAAGGGAATCAAAGGGTATAAATCTTTATGGCGGAAAAATACTTTTTGTTCCAGATGATTTGCCTCAAAGGGGGGCATCAGACCCATTTAAAAAGGTCAGGCAGGGCTGGGATCCTGCACTGGTAAGACGGCTTGAATTGAAATAAGAACATGGCGTGGTAATTGCGTCAATACGAAACCATATGACGTTTTAGAACGACTTATATGTGCGCATTCCGGGTCACAGAACTGCTGGCTGGGGGCTGGTCCCCGCCAACTCCATGCACTTTGTTGTGTCCTATACAGGAAGGTCTTTCTTATTTCCGTTTCCCTGCCTGGCGGGAAATGTGCCAAGCTGCCCGGAAACAGTGTGGGCTACCCAGTTTTGCTTTCATCCTGGGTGTCCTCTGGAAGCCCCAGTTAATGCCCTCACTTTACCTTGTTCACTCACATCTGATGCATACACTGAGCTCTTTCTGTCCCTTCTCTCTTTTTTTTTGTTCTGTTTTTATCGGTGTGAAGCCAGAACGTTTACTACAGGTGACTAAAAAGCCATCTAAACAGTGTAAGAAAAGAAAGAAGTGACTGAATATGTGCATTTCTAACAACAAATTTGTCAGATTTTAGTGATATGTTATTTTATCCACACCTGTAGTAAATGCAAAAGTTGTAAATTTTCCTACAGCAAAGGCAGCTGGGGTAAGGCATTGCACGGACAGGTTGCTATCTGATTTGTCCCTTCTCTTTTGACACCCAGATACTGCGAGGGGCTGGGAGCAGAGCTCATTTGCAGATGAGAAAACCCAAAAATCGAGTTGCTGCGTCCTTCTAGCAGGTGCACCCCCGGAGAGGCACAGCTGAGACTAACTTTGCAGCTCTTATTTTTCGCATTTAGAGAAGAATACTGAACCACCAGCACTGACACAGTTTCCTTGAGAGCCATGTCGGATCCTTAAGTTATTTGATGTGACTTTTACTCTCTCGTGTGAAGTCCCTAACACAGACCCCTGCGAGAATCTGGCTTGGTCACCCTGAGCTGATTTCTCCCTTGTTTCAGGAACTTTCTGGCCAACCCACCATTTTAAATCCCTTGTAAGCTTTTTTCATGCTTAAACTAGCATGGACTGAAAGACACTGCCACTTTAGAAGACTACTCTTCTTTCTACAAAGAAAAAGCCAGCGGAAAAAGGACGATGATCTTTCAAAAGCTGAGGAGCTTGTGAAGGAGAGGTGCCCATAAACCCCCTTTCCCTGCTATCTCCCCAACGCAGTTCTCACGGAGCCCTCCTGCAGCCAGCCAAAACAGCATGCTAAATTGCAGTGACAAAAGCCCGCTAGAGAAAAAGAACTTACCTTGGAGTCCAGCTGCTGCATGTATGACCAAAGGTACTCTATGTTGGCTCCAAACGGATGCACGTGGAGAAACGTGGATATGATGCCTGAATTAAAAAGACAATCGTAAATTACTTGGAGGCAATGAGCCTCAGCCACGTGATGTCATCTCAGCCCAGTGACACTGTTTGCCAGGGTGAGTTAGTTCCCGCTACTTCCAACAGCACTCAGCAAACATCAGAGAAGAGCACATTCGGTGGCCGTAATGGTAACACGGCAAACAGAACACTTTATCTCCTGGAATGATAGTAGTTAGCAAAGCCAGACTCCAGTACGAGCTATAGATGAATAAAGGTATTTCTAAACAGAGACTCTGGGAAGCATTTCAACCACCAATTTTATGCTTGATTTACCAATACAAAATTGCAGTTATTGGAGGGATAAAATTATGTCGTTTCTTTCCCTCGGTGGACTTTGTAGCGTGAAAACGGCTCACACCGCTGTGTCAGAAATCACACCACGTCAGAATTTCCTGATAATTACAGTTGCTGCTTATGAAAAATGTTTAATCCATATTTCCCTAACTGCCAATGAAGGAAACCCAAATCCATCCGGAAATGTTTGCTGTGTGCCCCCCAGTTGTGGCTGACATTTAAGAGGCGCCAGCACGCGCGCTCCTTCTGCTTGTAATGTCGAAAGGTCTGGAAGCGGATGGTTTGGCTGAAGTCTGATCATAAATCAGAAGGCTTTTCCATGGTGCAAATCCACTGTCAAAGTGTCCTGGCACGTGAGCAGCTGGGGGTGGGTGTCAGGACGGAAATAAAATGCATCGCCTTCCTAGCTTCCCTTCTCCTCCTACCCACAAAGTAGTGAAAAAGAGGAAGCTGACTCTGTGAACTGTGTGTTATTGGTTGAAATGTGCTGGATTCTCTTTTAAACTGGTTCTGAAATGAATTAGAGCTAAGGGTAGACCTCCATGCTCCCTTTATTGTGAACTGGCTCCTGAGAGCTGAGAGTCGGAGGGGAAGCCCCGGGCTTGGGATGGCGTGTCATCAGGATGGGGCCCGCCACCCTGGGAAGCACGGGGAGACCTGGGGGCCCACTTGGGAGAGGGATCCATGGCTCTCCGCTCCCCGGCCCCATGGTCGGGATATGCCAGGCCTGGTGGCGGTTTAAAGAAAATGTCCCCATTTATCCTCGGGCCAAGACAGCAGCTCTCAGAGGCCTGTCCTCAGACAATTGCTTTTACAGGGGTTTTTATTGGTTCACAGTGAAATGAGGAAGAGAGAAGCAATTTATGGCATTTTCCCATAAAGCTAAAACCTCAGTTTTTAGAGACTGATCTATATATTTTCTCCTGAGATATAAAGGACTACCATTTTATTCTGAGATTATGCCCTTCTTATCCTTTTGATATTGCTAGAATGTCCTTTCTTTTATGAAATAATGGTGGTGGTGGAAGGTAACTTCAATATCTTTAAGTGGCTAAACAGACACTTTTAATCTACTTAAGTGGCACTGTGATGTTCCCCACACCCTTTCTACTTTATTTTTAACTTTTTTAGGCCAGACGGCTATTGCCCTGTGTCTGCAATTCTCAAATCAGGTGAGGTGGCATTGCAAGTGATTTCATTATTACTAAGAGTTAAAATGTAGATGCTTGTGACTTAAAAAATGAATTAGCAGTACTTGAAAACAATATCACTTTTCACTTGTGCTTAAGAAAGCTGGAGTGGGGGTGGAGAATTTCAGCTGTGTGGAGGGAATGGGGTCTGTTCCAGATGGTGAGTGGGGTGTCCCCTGCGGTCCCAGGGCTGAGGACCAGGGGTACCATGCTCACGACCTTCCCCAGCCGGCCACCCCCCCCCCCCCCGCCTATAAGGGGCAGGGCAGGGGAGGGGAGAAGGAATGGTCAGCTGCCAGTATGTGAGAAGGTGGACTCTCTGGTGAGAAGACACTTGGAGCAAATGATCTGGAGATGCTGGAGGATGCTGCAAGAGGCGGTGCCCAGCATTCCCTCCTGGGGGTGGTGTTCTGCTTAGGCATCAGACTGATCTCACCTGGTTCCTACCTGAGCACTGGGGGGAGATGGCTAGGAGGGGCTGAGACCCCCGAGCACAGGGGCACCGCCGGCTCCAGTCTTTGGGGTTCTGTGTGTGTTTCCCATGGGGTGAGTGGGCACATCAGAGGGTAGAAGGGCTTGTGCAGTCTTATAAGTAAACCACTCCAGGTCCCCAGCAGAGAGAGAAAAATGACATTTTTCCTATGCATGTGGCACTAGACTGAGACTCACCATCTCCTGGATAACCCATAGGCTCTCCCATAGATGCCCGTGGGAGTACAGAATGATCTTAAATGTTTTCAGTAGAATGAGCCAGAGGCTGATAACTCTTGGTCTAGGAGAAGAAGTGGTGGGACAGGAAATTTAGGGATACCAGAAATAGGAAGAACTGGAGTGGCCTGTTTTGTGGTGTCTGCAGTGCTGGCAGCCCTCCATATTCAGCAGCTTGCTCCCTCACCGCTCCTGTCCTTCAAGCTCCAAACCTGGGCCTGGACCCCAAAGGACTGTCCTTGGTCTCTGTTTTGATTTGGTACCAGAATCATAATATACATGAATAATAAATGTACGCCGAAGCAGTGCATCCTCTAAAACTGAGAATAGCCACTGCATGTGTTTAAAATTTCTGTTTTTCTATTACTGATGAATGGGGATTAATAAGAACCTTAGTAATTCCTTCCAGTACTAACCGATGGCATGATAATACTCAACCAACAGTTAACTTTGGGGGCATTGTTCCCTGGTAATGCCTGCCCCTTCCCCAGCCTGTTGTGGATTCAGAAAGGAGAGTACCTTGGATGCTTGGAGTGTGTGGGAAACTTTTATTGAAACCATTTTGCTTACAAAACTATGGGAAAATGCTGTCAAGCACCCAGAGTGATTTCTGTGTACCTTCTAAAATCAGATTAGAAATCCTCATGCAGACTTGAGCATTTTCCCTTATGCGGTTGTTCAGAACCCCACAGTGATAGCTGAAATTAGCAGGCCATGAACTCTTCCTTATAAAAGTTTGGCAACTGTCCCTACATAAATGTCGATCCAGGTTAGACAGTTAAATAAAAGCTTCCCGAGATTTTCCTATAGACGACAGCCAAATTATTCAGTGTGGCTGGAGACACCGTAGACACGGGAAGCGTGGTCACTGGGCTGACAGGTGCCTTGCCTTCCTTTTCTCCCCGTCTCGTACCTGCCCCTGCCCTTCCCGGTGGCACCTCAGAAGCATCAGTCATGCCAACTGAGGAAATGGCACTTCAAGGTCCGGGTCTTGGATCAGATTTCTTTGGGGAGAACTTCCTAAATAAATAAGTAAAGCCTCTTTGTGGCTTCTTTCAAGGAATTGGGATATTCCCTGGGAATGGTAAAAGGACAGCTGCAACTCAAAATCTAGAAGTGCTACAAACCCCAGAAAATGGAGACTCCTTGAGGTCCTCGGGAGGGAGCTAAAGACTCAGTAAAAGGGAAGTTAGGAATTAATTGATGGGAGAGGATTTAGCCATCACTGAATGGATGGATCCTTAGAAGGGATGGGCTCAATGATTGGTCGTGGCCATTTTCATGGTGAACTAGGTTGGCATATTTAAGCATGTGTTTCCCCTCACTGGAAATTACAACTGGAAGACGGCAAACTTAAGAAAATAAACAAAAGGACTGGAGGAGATCATGAGTACCGTTACACATTTTTTCCCCACATTTCAGAGCCTTAAAATCTACCATAGAAAGATTTAAAAAAAAACAGCTTCATACAACCTGTGGCAAATCCCCTATTAGGGAGACCCATTTAAACAGGCTAAATAAAGGCAATCTGAACTTTTCCCATCCAAATTATATAATTTGTTCTCATTGTTGGGCAGGATTAAATTAGCTAAGTCATACTAGATTTTTACTGCTTCAGTCAGTCTTGTCTACCAGATAAGGAATCAGCCACAGAAAGCGCGTGGGAAGACTTTCAGATTCAGGCAATGGGTAGTGCAAAGGCCCTGAGGTAGAAATGAGCTTGGCAGGAACAACCTTGGCTGGAGAGTGGCACAAAACGAGTTTAGAGGTGGGAAGTGGAGGTCAAGTAGGGCCTTGTATGCCTGAGTAAGGGGCTTGCATTAAATTTTAACTGCATATCATGCCTCACTCATATGCATTAACTATAATATACAAATGTGGTAAACTGAAGTCGAGAGCATGGGTTATCAGGTTGGGGCCTATTGTAAAGGATCCTAGATTGTAAGAAGCTCTTATAGTAGTCACATATATCCAGGAGTTATAACTGTTAATTCTAAATTCTGAGATACTGAGCTGTTTGTATATAACCTGGTTGGTCCTAGAAACTCAGATATTTATGTGGCACCTGAGACTCAAGTTAGGACACTGAAGCTGTGAAAGTCAGCAGTACCCCATACAGAAGCTGTTTAAAAAGTTGAAAAAGGGCTTAGACTTTGACTAGAGAATGAATGGAGCTGATGTGGATAGGACTAAGGTAAATCAGAATACAGGGTAAAGGATGATATAGCTCATATTTTCAACTTCTGTGTGAGACCAGAGGGAGAAATGCTTATTTGATGCAAAATCTATATTCTGGGCAGCACATTATCTAATTTAACTTGTGTGGTCAGTTTAGTTGAATACCATAAGTACATGGAATCTTGAATAGGGCATGAGATTTTGTTGGTTTGTCCAGGTTAGTGTGATGCCCCAATATATCCCAGAGTAATGTGGGCAGTGAATAAAAAAGCATTTGCCAAGTCCCCTTGGGAGACTGGGGAGATAGGGGGAAATATTCAACCTCCTCATTCGTAAATTCCTGATATTCTCACAAGCAGTGGGGACAACCAAATCAATAGGCTGAGCCCTTGATCTCGGTGTTTACCCCTATGAAACTAATTCCTACAAAGGACAGATAAAGTCTACTCAGAATTATGCCTAAAAGTCACCCCCAGAGAACCTCTTTTGTGGATCATATGTGGCCTCCTCTCTAAACCAACTTGGCAGGTGAACTCACTGTCCATCCCCCTACATGGGACATGATTCCCAGGGGTGTAAATCTCCCCGGCATGTGGGACAGAACTCCTGGGATGAGCTGGAATCTGGCATCATGGGATTGAAAAAGCCTTCTTGACCAAAAGGGGAAAGAGAAATGAGGTAAAATAAAGTCTCAGTGGCTGAAAGATTTCAAACAGAGTTGAGAGGTTATCTTGGAGGTTATGCTTATGCATTGTATAGATTATCCCTTTTTAGTTTATGGTGCATTGGAGTGGCTGGAGGGAGACTGTGTTCCCATGGCCTTGATTCTTGAAGATGATTGAATAACGATATGGCTTTTACAATGTGACTGTGTGATTGTGAAAACCTTGTGGCCGATGCTCCTTATATCCAGGGAATGGACAGATGAGTAAAAAAATAAGGGAAGAAACAAATAAGTAATGGGGGGGATAAGGGGTAAAATAAATTGGGTTGATTGAAATACTAGTGGTCAATGAGAGGGAGGGGTAAGGGGTATGGGATATATGGGTTTTTTTCTTTTTTCTTTTTATTTCTTTTTCTGGAGTGATGCAGTATTCTAAAAATGATCATGGTGACAAATATACAATTATGTGATGATATTGTGAGCCACTGATTGTACACCATGTATGGACTGTATGTGTGTGAAAGTTTCTCAATAAAAACATTAAAACAAACAATGCTGTGGACACTGTGCGACCCTGTATAGGGCTTTACATGGTGACCTGTACTCTAGTATTCAAACAAAATTTCTAAATGTAGTGGGATTCCAAAAAAGGGGTTCTAAGCAGGGGCACAATTTGATCTGAACTATGATTTAAAAATCTCACTCAAGCTGCTGTGTGAATAGACTGAAAGGAAACAGGGAGAAATGGAATCCTACCAGAATATACTCCCCTACCTCAGGCTGCCTGAGGTTTTCATCCCAAACTCTCGGCATCAATTTGCAGAGGCCTTACTGAGATGAGCTTTCCCTGAGTCTACAGGGGTTGACAACCTCCTGGGAAATTTCATAAAAAACCCTGGGGCCTGTCAGCTCATTGCAGCATTCCAGCAATCTCCAGGAACCTCAGCTCTGCAAACAAACCGCTGTCCCCCTGGACAGTCATATCTTTCTGGGGACTGGCAGAGCCTGATCCCGAACCAACCTGAAATAGCCTTGCTTCATTCGCAGCCCATACAAAGGTTCCTTAGGTACTGAACGGCAGAGCCAGCAGAGAATGCTATGGGAATTCTGGGTCTTACACTAAACCACAATGGGATGGTTGTTTGCAGGCAGTTACAGAATGAGGAAGCATTCATGGGAAATGGAGAAAAGCAAGACTGAGTGGTGGGTAGAAGACTGATCAAATATTTGTGGTTTGGGCTGACGCTTCTGCACACCTTAGGATTTTAAGAAGCTCTGACTTTCTCAAGAGCAGTACGTTCCATTTATTTGATGAGTATAATATCTGACAGTGTACGGTTGGATTTTCTTTTTGTTTTAAAATCTGACTCTCTACATGTTTAGGCCTTTCAATGAATTGTTCCTTGTAACTGAAATGCCCTTGATAACTCCCTTATTTATCCAGAAAACCCTATTCATCCTTTAGGCCCAACTCAACTGTCTTTCCTTCTGCTAAGCCACCTTTAGCATAAGAAGAGATCAAAATGACAATCTGCTAACACAGGTCTTGGCACATGGCAGGCTGGTATTTCTCAAAACGTGCTTCCTGAAAAGCTGCTCCAGAATCGCCTGGGATATTAGTTTTAAAATGAAGAATAATTGTTCTGCCTTTTAAACAGGCTTTCCAGATGATTTTTTTTTGGCAAACTGAAAGTTGGTAATCCTTATAGTGGGCTCCTGATAAATGTTTGTTGATTTATTGATATGGACATTTGTGCCTTGGAAACAAGATTTAGGTCAATGATTCATTCTTCATGGTCCCTAGTTTTCAGAGAGGAACACACTTCTCACATCACTCTTCTCAGGTACCACCTAATTAGAGCCTCAATTCTATTCACTGAAAACACCACTCAACTTTCTTTAAATGCTTTTCTTCCCATTCCATTGAGCTGCTTCCTAATATTCATGTATTTGAGGGGAGAATTAAATTCTGATATAGATTGGTCACGTGCCTGCATGGGAGAAGGTGACGGTGATGGAAATGATGGGGGTGGAGGGAGGGTATAGAAGCATCTTGGTGGCCTGTAATACACATGTCCTGATTTGCAGAGATGTCAGGATGATAGGTCAGAAGTTTGTTTGGTCATTAAGAATTTGAAAACACTTCTCAGGGAACCAGGGAGGTTTTGAAGTAGAGCTACTTAAAACAGTTCTAATTGTTGTGGCAGCTGTCTGTATCTCCAGGGGATTTATACCATGACAGGCATTGCCAGGATGCCAATCACAGATGCTAAGATGGAAAGCCATTGTGTTAGTATTAAAAAGCAAGAGAAGATGGAGGGATATGGACCCAGAATTATACTGTCAAACATCTTCTCAGAGCTATTAATCTAGCAACAAAATTTTTTTAATCCATTTTCTTTCATAATAACATCCAGTGGTTTCCAGCCAAACCCTGCTCCAAGGCTTTGGTCCTAAATCAAAAGTCTTGATTCTATATATCCTACACAACTTTAATGTATGCCAAAAGCAACACGAAGGGCCATATGTGAAATGACAGGAATTCTGGCATCGACACTGGGCAGTGTCAAGCTGACCTGATATGTGAATATCATAGAGCTGTGAGACAAAATGTTACCCTGCAATTCCCCATAAAAACCTAATTCTTTTAGTCCAATTACATGTCAACCTGTCTTCACAAGGATTGATAGCAAAATAAATAATCAGCAAATCACACTAATAAAATCCTTTCTAAGGCTTTATCTTCTTGAGTTGGAAGACAGCACTCACTTCTCATTGATTATCAAGAAGAAAGTCAGCGGAATGGTTGAATTCTCAAAGGATTCAGGGTCCAAGTATATAACAGTCTCAAATAATGTTATCAATGAAATCACTCTGACCTTGTATAACAGATACCTAACTTAAATGCCTTGAAGGAAGGCTGAGTGGGGCTTTGATAAAATGGTCATGAAAATATCTGGAGGAATACATAATTTCCCCAGATAAACTGATAGCACAAAAACCACGATTGTTTAGGAAGTTCTAGCCTCAATTTTATGTTCCTTGTAGTTGGAATCCATTTGAATAGCTTATTTCTCTTTCTCCTCTCTTCTCTTCCAGGCAATCAAAATTTGTGCCAATGTGAATTTCTTATATAGCATTTATATGTCCCAAGATGGTGTTGGGTCATCTGAATGGATTGGCATATGGCATATACCATGAGCACTGAGATGTGATGAAGAATTTGCCGGTGAGTATTTTTAAGTGGAGGGAGATGTGTTGCTGTATTCCTGGCCTTTTAGGCTGGCTTTGAGCCTACTTTTGTCCTCTGTATAGGTTTAATTTTTCCAAGGGAACATTTCAGGGAAATTGCCAAGTATATTTCTGATCCTTTCAAATGTATCCGAAGCCCAGAGGACTCTGTGAATCATTCTACCGCTGAAGAAATCTACTAGGAATTCTCCTAGGGATTCTTCAGAACAGAAGTAGCCCTGCTTCCAGGAACTCTTTTCTCTTTCTAGTCTGGTCCAGAGCAGTTTCAGACCCATAATCCATCCCATCTCAGTCCTTATCTAGAGTCCAGAAATTATAGTCCCAACATTCACGTATTGACAAAGTATGAATAACTCTATCTACTCTTATTAACCCATAGTGTGTAAAGCATATCATTTATTAAATTACAAGGGAATTGATTGAAAAAATAAATAAATACAACATATATATATAAATGTGTATAACTGGAAAACTATTTAGAAGATGTTGTTGATGAACTATGTTCTCCAAGTAGGACATAAAAGGGGATACAATCTGTACTGAAAGGTAGGAAAAAAATGTACAGAGTCTCCTTTTCCTACTTTTGTAACCTTCAAGTGGTCTGTATTGTTTAGACTAAAACAAAGAGGGAAAGTTTACTGCAGACGGTTATGTGCTTTGTTCATACCCTGAGAGCATTAATGGCTGAAATCACACCTTTGTCATACTGAGTGGAAATAAAACAGTTGTCGGTGTTTGACACGTTTTCCTATAGAAGAATAATCCAGTTACCAACTAGATATGGGTTCATTTTGGGTTCCTGGAACTGATAGCAGATCAGCATGTCTTATGAGACTTGTGCCTGGCATGTTATTACAGCTGTATATCATCAGAGAGGAAAAAAAAATAATTGGTTTTCCTTGGAGTATCTCTAAGTTGATGTCGTATTCAATAACTCTGTTGTTGAAAAATCTATATATGATGGAAGCAGTTTGGACTATCTTTTGAATTTAATTTCTTCTGTGCCAGCTTCAAAAGCCCCTGGTGGACCTGTCATTTTGAGGTGAGCATATGCAGTATTTAGAATGTGCATCCAGGTACTATTCCTGCCAGATAACTAACTATGGAAAAACACTTTGTCTTACATGTACAGTTGCCTCATTCTCACTCTCAGCCATGCCACGGAGGGACTAGTCTAAACTTGGAACCCCACAGTGGGGTCCATGCCAAAGCACGGCTGGGAGCAAGGCTGTGCATCACAGAGTGAGGAGAGGGGCTTCCCTTTCTCTGGATTTGGGGACTTCGGAGAAAGTCTTAAATAAATGTGCTTCTAAGGTGGGGGTCCCAGGCCTGTTGCTAGTATATCCTCAACAAGAACTCTTCCTTGTGAGAACAAGTCCTACTTCTGGATCTGCTGATGGCCACCAAAAAAGAGAACATTTAGAGCTTTGTCTTTGATCCAGACAAAGAAAAGGGCAACCGTGAAGTATTTGGGGAGGGAGCTGGAGGTTTTTAGGTGAATAGCAATTGCTCTCCTCATCTCTCCCCTTCCTTGGTGGCCAGTGTGTTTTTTTTATCCAGGATAAATGGATGTGAATGTGGGAATGGTGGACTGGAGTAGACTAGACCTAGTAACCTGGATGCCCTTTGAAATCAGCCTTGCAGGTCTGGCCTTGGGGTGCACTTCAGTGTTCGGTCTTTTAGAAGTTAATCTTGGGGTTCAAAGCTGCTCTTAGCTTGGTTTGGATCTACTGGGCTGTACCCTACCTGGCCTCAGGCTGGAAGTGTGTGCCCAGGCTTTAAAATTTTAGATTTGTAACATGAGATAAAATTAATTGGTCTTCTTGAACTCAGTTTTATGTCAGACAACCAGCTAGTACATAGTTAAAGAAGAACAAAACCCCCGGTAGTTTGCACTCCACTGATTTGTAATGTATATAATATAATCTTAAAACCAATCACATCTCTGATTTGCTTTCAAATTAACAAGTTGGAATTGAATTACTTAAATATCTTTTTAGTGAACTGCCTAAGAATTATTTAAGAGAACAGATGAGGAAAACAGAATTTACTTACCTATTAGCAGAGCTTCTTTCTCTGATTTTAAGCCTTGGCTTCTTTTCTCAATATTGTTCTCTCGGTCTTGGTTGACTAATGCAACTGTCAACACATTGATTTCCTACAAGATTAAAAAAAATTAAAACTACATATGCGCCTATGTATATTCTGTGCATTTCAATGAAACCCACCAGGTCTCTTAAACTCTGTAAAAGAAGCCATCACTTCCATTTATAACCCAGGACCAACACTTTTAAATAATTGATGTATTTACCCAACAGTAGAAAAGTAATTCTAAAACTTGGATTCCTAGCTACTCATCCCAGCAAACCAAATAACTCTCTGCATAAGTGGCAAATTTGGCACAAATTATCTTATATTTTTGCCCATGTTTTGACTAAACTCTGTTAGCAAAACTATATTTAACTGTAGTTGGTGCTACTTTAACATGTTTTATTTTAACTATAAATGGTGAATTTTCCAGAAAAGCACACAGCAGACTGACATAACCCTATGCTAGTAACTTCTGTGAGTGTGGTGTGGAAACAGCCCTATTGGGCAGGTGAGATAGAACTGCTGTAAGGAGTGTTTAAGTTAAGTGGATATGGATTCTTAGACACAATTGCAAAAGGTAGATAAAGCAAAAGGTTGGGAAATTCTTTTCTTCTGAAACTAAAAATGAAGACTTGTACAACAAGCCAATAACACGTGGAATGTTAAAGCTGGATTATTTTTTAGTTCTTTCTATGATCTTTCTAATTTAAAAGCAGAGACAAAGACAACCCATAACCTCCCAGACTTGTTACTGGGATTAAAATTGGAGAGTAATTTTAGTAGAAAGTCAAATTTAATGATCAGAGAACTGTATACATAAGATAGCAGGATCATTAGAGTAGTTGGGTCTCGTTGGAAGCAAGTTGCTCATTGAAAGACAGATTTGAAAGAAAAACTAATACAGTGAGCAAAGAGTTAAGGATACTATTTCCTTTAGAAGGAGGTGGGCAGTGGTATCTGTGGGAGAACAGAGGGTAAGTGGTGAAGGCCTAATACAAGGAGAATTTAGAAGGCCTGGGCAAGTGGTTTGGCAGGTGTTATCAGAGCTGAATCTGATTATAGGATAGATACTTGGCTCGTTAAAGTGAATTAGCAAAACTGACCAGATACAAGAATATAGGAAATTGTTAGGGCCACGTTGAGCACATAAAGAGCACAAACCCCATCTGAAGGCATTCACATAAAAATAAACTCAGCACATGCCAATCAAAATTGATCTATGGGCTAAAGTTGACCTATGTAAATCACATATAATTAGAAATTGCTAGGGAAAATGGCTCTTATGATAAATTGTAGTTAGTAATATTTGGTGAGCATTTTCAAAGCTACTCTAAAGGTCAGATTTATCAACTGAAGACAGAGTGATCAGGATGGAGTGAGAGGTGAGGGTGGATAAGGTAAAGAATGACAGTGATGGTTGACGAGTTATCAACTACAGCCTGAGGTTGATGACAGGTATGTACTCAGGGAACAAGGATCAGAATGCATTGAGGGGATGGTCTGTGGCAAGTTGGGAGCTGACTGGATGTAAAGGTCAGTAGAGATAAAGATGATGCTATTCTTCACAAAAAGGATCTTAGGAAGCAGCCCCAGTGGAAACACAATGAAGAACTACAGAAGAGAACAAACTCAAAGGTTGGTGTAGAGAAGATTAGGACATTTTATAGAGTGGAATTACAGGGAAGGGGGCATGGTGTTTTCTGACCAGGCTGTTTCAGTTAGAGAAGAGAAGTGCTGTGTGTACAACTCTTCTGTACGAGTGGGGTCAAGGAGCCTGCTGAATTCCAGTAGGTCCTGCAGGGACATAGTGCGGGACTTCCATGCCTAGGAGGGTAGAAGTATTGAGCAGAATGCAGGTGGAAGCTCTGTAAAGTTCTCCCAAAAGAGGTTTAGAATGAACGAGGATGGAAGAACAGTAACTAGGAGGGTGACTGCATCATTTAAGAAAAGTAGGAACAATGAACCCAAGGGTTAAGTGGAAAAAGTATCTTCAAGACAGGGTGATCCTGTTCACAGCTAGATGATACCTGGGCCCAAATGAAATTACTCAGAAGAGTTTAGCTGACAACAGGCCCAAATAAATTGCCAAGACCGAGTAGTGTCTTGCAGCCATAGGACAGTTGAGGGTGACAGGGTTAGTAAGGAAGACGGACCTGAAAGGGCAGCTCTGCAGGGAATGGCAATAGCAAAAATATACCAAGACCGCCCAAGAGTGCTGCCACGCATCTGTCCCCATGTCCATAGCTGGAGTCATAAAGAAAGGGGAACTCTGAGCACAACTCTAATAGATGCTATGGAATCAACATTGTCTATGAGAACCAGATCTGGTCTGCTTACATCTGTTGTTTTGAAGATGTTTTAGGGTTGGGCAAACAAATATATAAAAGAGTCCTAGGACCACCTTTCTGCTGAAATACTTCTTGGGATTGACTATCATGGCCTGTGCCGCACTAATCATAAATGTTGTGTACTTAGATAGTCATCACAGTGACCCTCTAGTGGGAGTCACCTCTCTGCAAGACTCCTACAACGATCCAGTAGTCCCAGGCCTGACAGACACCCAAGGCTTGGAGAGATTTCTGCTTCTGGTTATTTCTGTGAGTTCTGTCCAGGGTGGAAATAGACATGATTTTCTGACTTTTCCAGGAGAGAGAAGGGGAACTAACCTGGGAAGTGCTATAGAACCTAATGTAGTTGATTGGGCAAGCTCTAAGGAGTGCTTGCATACTGCCATTAAATAATCTCAAGAATCTCCCAAAGGAGGAAGTGCATGAATTCACACCTGCCATGCAGGAGACCCGGGTTCGATTCCTGGCCCATGCCCTCCAAAAAAAAAAAATGAAAATAAAAATTCAACAAATAGAGCTGCTATAATGGAATATTCATGTGGAAAAGAATGAAATGTGACCCCTGCCACACAGAAAACCAACAAACAAAAAAATAATCTCCCAAAGGGGAACTACTATTTCCGTAATGGTCCAAGGAGTGTCCCCAGATATTAAATAGAGACCGAGGTCTATAATTTCATTAAGTGAAGTTGAACAATTTGTGACTACTCTAAATAGTTACTTCTAAGATCCCAGGAGCCAAAACTTACCTGCCCTGGGCATGATGTGAGCTCAGTCTCTTGCTAACAGTGTCAGAGAGTTAATGAGATGGGTGAACCCTCATATAATACAACTGCTTCCAAGGACAAATAAAATTTAAAGTTAATATGGAAGTGTTTTAAGGGCTAGAAGACAGGATGGTGATTTTAGAGGCCACTTTATATGCTGTGCTTTTATCTTTTCCTACTATCAAAATGAGTGAAGTGTTTGAATGACCCATGAATCATATGTTCCTTAGAAAAATAAGGTTAATTTGATTTGGCCCTATCTGTTGTTCAACTGAACAAGAGAATTATAATTGTTGGTAGTCTGCAAGTTTGGGGTAGTCTAGAAATAACAAACTAGATATAAACAATGCCAATCCCTCTTCCCATGTGTTTCCTTAGTACCTACAAATCTAAATTATCACCCACTGTTTGTCAAAAGAGCACCATCATCATTTCTAGGTAGACGAAAGAAATACACATATGGAACTCAATAATTCCCCAAACCAAGCCCTTGTTGCATTTAAGCTAAATTTGTTTTTACTTTCATCCACTTAATAAATGTTTGTGCCACATACATATATCATGTGCCTACTATATGCCAAGGAATCATAAGTTTTTATACAGAATTCAAAGTGTGTGTGCATTTATCCAGAGGCAGAAAACAATTCATATAAAAGGTCCGCAATAAAGCTTAAAGGAAATGTCAGATGATGAAGATGGATAAGTAAGTAGACCATGAAAAGAGTTTGAATTTTATCTGGAAATCTTAATTAGTGAAGAGCTTTCAGCAGAGGGATTACTTGAACAAATCTGCATTGTAGGAAACTGATTTGGAGGCAAGTAAAACTGGAGGCAGGTATGACAGTAGAAGCCTACTGCAGCAGTCTTAGTTTATAATCTTTGGATGATGAGGATCAAACCAAGGTAATTATAGACAGAAGGCAAGCTTAAGAGATATTTAAGAGGTGGAACTGAGAAAATATTTGGTGACAGCCAAAATGTGTTTCCTCAACACAGTGGTGTATGAGGAAAATGTTGAAGACGAGTAAGTGCTTTGGAAAATAGGAAAAAAGGGAAAGAAGCAAGTATGAGAGAAGATGATGAGTTCAGTCTTGGAAATGTTGAACTTAAAGTTTCTATGACATAAACTCATCACAATATGTGGGAGGAAATAGGAGGTACAGGGTTTAAGCTTAAAAGCAAGGCCTTATCAGCTCTTGATATGGGCCATTTCACAGGATTGTGTTTGCAGCAGACAACCTTGAAATCTTCTTAAGGAAAAAGAGAGGGCTTGCTTACTGCTTGCTATATAAGAGGTGGATTCTCCCCTGTAAGGTAACTGTGATGGCTGGGTTCTGGTGTCAACTTGACTAAGTGATGATGCCCAGTTGTCTGTCAGGCAAGCATCAGCCTGACCATTGCTGCAAGGATATTTCATGGCTGCTTGATAAACCAGAAGGCTGGTGTATTAAATCATCAGTCAGTTGATTGCAGGTGTGGCTGTTTACATCAGCAATCAACTAAGGCATGCCTCCCACAAACAAGCTAATCCAATCTGTTGAAGACTTTTAAGGAAGAAGAGACTTCACTGCTTCTTCAGCCAGAGAGACTCTCCTGTGGAGTTTGTCCAGACCCTTCATTGGAACTGTCAGCTTCATAGCCTGCCCAGTGGAT
The DNA here is from genome assembly GCA_004026745.1 of Myrmecophaga tridactyla. Lineage (NCBI taxonomy): Eukaryota > Metazoa > Chordata > Mammalia > Pilosa > Myrmecophagidae > Myrmecophaga > Myrmecophaga tridactyla. The sequence continues at coordinate 10,092 of PVIY010022328.1, read as the reverse complement.
TTTGGATTCTTCCATTCCTACGGTTGCATGAGACACCTTTATAAATCTCATATTTACAGATGTCTCCTGTTGGTTCTTTTCCTCTAGAGACCCCTAACTAATATAGTAACCCACTGCATATGTGAGTTTCCATCTAGACCCCTCGTTGTGGTCCCCTGTGGGAACCAACACAGATACTGTACTCCTGCTATTTCCTGTGGATCCTTTGTCTCTGACCCAGGAGTCTTATGACTCCTGCCAGCATCATAAAACAATGACAGGTTAACTTATTAGCTTGCAAGTAGAGTAAAATCATATTCCAGATTCTTACAACTTCTAACTTTCATGAGTCCTGAAAACCTGATACAACATCAGTATTCTCCTTCCTCTCCTCCACTCAGAGAAACTTTCCCTGACCTACTGCCAGTTCTCACCATAGGAAGGAAGCAATAAAAATTCACCTTTGTGTTCTTTATTTCAGGCATTGAATGAATATACTTTGACAATTATGGGATTTCACCAATGTTGTCTTGGAGACCCTTCTTTGGCAGCATTTCCATAAACTCTCAGAGTAACAGATACATTTATTAGACCTCTTTTCCTACATTCAGTTTGTCCTGATTTGCTGCCATTTATGCCAGCCTCAAAAGCAATTCAGTTTCTGGCTATTTTTATTAAACTCTGGTTGCTGAACTTATTTTGTTTTCTTAGAATTTGTAATCAAATATATGTTTTGAGAGAGTTATTACGGTAATTAGATCCTGCGGTTTCTAGGCATACCATTTGGCAAATATTTTTGGTATTAATAAGCTTATTCTCTTGCTGCTTGTTTTGATTTTGCTTTTTATTAGCATATCGAAAATTCTTATCTCATGCATTTTTTTTTTTTTTTTTTTTTGCATGCACAGGTACCAGGAATCAAACCTGTATCTCCAGCATGGCAGGTGCAAACTCTGCCACTGAGCCACCGTGGCCTGCCCTATCTCATGCATTCTGCTTTTCTCCTGGACTGTATTGTTTCTAATCAAACACTGAGTGCTCCACCAAGAATAAATGGGGGCAGAGGCCTTTTAAGCCTCTAACCCAATTAGAGCTGGGGAGGACTAATGGTTAGACTGGTGACTGATTCCTATGAAGGTAAAATGGCTAAACTCTACCCTGGGTTCCCATCAAAACTTCCATGAGGTTAAGCCCTGTGTTGTTACTTTCTGAAAGGTCATTTTGTTTGGTCTGAATTTCAGGGTCAATCATTGTTGAGTCATTGATCACACATGGCCTCTGATTAGCCTCTGTCTGCTTGGGGAACTCAAGTGACTATATGTGAGCACACATTTTTGACCAGTTGTGGTAGCACCTTTGTTTATTTTTATGGGTTTGTTTAGGTCAAAGTTGAAAATTCCTCCTGACAAAAATCTGATCCTTCTGTAATGTTGCACTGTAATCCTTAATTCTTGCACTTACTTTGGTAAATGATAAAAAAAAAATAACTTAGAAATAACCTTGGCCATTTGGGGGAAATGTTTGGAATAGCAAGCTTAATTAAATAAACACATTTAGGAGGAGCTCTAGAAAGACAGGAGAGAACTATCAAAATAATCAGACTTTGTAATTGGTATGCCAAGGCTTCAAAACAAATTTCAAACCAAAAGTCAGTCTCTCTTAAAGCCTCTCTAATCTTCTGAAACCTACCTCTCTTGTAATTCTCTCTCTCCTCAGCTTTATCTGCATAACCCACTTTAAACCCCTTCTAGTCTTTCTCATGATTTACTAAATGAGTTACAGTTTGAGGTTTTTCCTTTTTCAGGAAAAGAACTAAGTCACATTTAAAACTGCTAGACCAGAAGTCATTTAAATCCTGATCTGAAGGTGAGACCTATAATTAAGGATTTCCCTAAACCTCAGGAAGCTAGGCAGAAAATTTCTGCCGAATTCCTGATTTTCTTAGATATACACGATCTCAGTTACCAGGTACCCACTAATTTATTTATTTGTTAGCCCTCCCCTCCCACTAAAATGTGGTTAAAAACATCAAGGTAGCAAAGAGGGAATTGAAGGAACTTAACCCAACTGTGTAAGAATTTTAAAAATTGCCCTGAAAAAGGCATGAAAATGAGGAAATGTACTACATAAGCTACTTTAGAAGACTTTCCCTTAAAGGTAACACTAGACAAAGATTCAAAATTGAAACCAATGTAAAAGGAAAAGACAGACTTTAGGAAACTTTTAAATGGTATTCTTGGGGAGACCCAACAGTTAATGTAAAGGGAGTCTGTTTCTTTTTATAAATGGGTTTAGACCTCAATAAAGAGACTCAGTTAGAAAAAAATAAATAGAAATAGTAAGCTGTCAATTTAGAGAATAGCCAATGTGTGGCTGGCCATTTCCAGAGAGCCTTAAAAAGTAAACAAGCCAGAAATCAAAACAAACATGTGCCTCTTTAAATAAAGCAATCTGTCTCTGAGATAAAAATGAGACCAAATGTCTTTTGTTCTCTTTAACTGAGAGCCCATGTGTAAGAACACCTATAGATGCTGTAAGCAGAGGGCACTGGAAGAATTAGTGTCATGTACTGACTAAGAAAAGAAGGACCACTCCTCAAAATCTATCCAACGATGCAGCTCTGAGAGAGACACATATTAGTCCCCACAAATTCCTTGCTTCTCAAGTTCCAAGGAGAATTATAAACAAACAGCTCTCATGGTGATATGGTGTGGTAGCTTGAAGCTGTTAATGCACCCCAGAAAAGCCATGTTCTTTTAATCCCATTTTGAACCTACTGTTGGGTGGGACCTCTCGATTAAGTTGTTTCCATGGAAATGTGGTTGGGACCCTTCTGATAGGTTGTTTCCATGGAGATGTGACCCCACCCATTCAAGGGTCACAATCCTTTCCTGGAGCTATTTATGAGAAAGAGCTCAGAGCCAACACAGAGAGCAGAAAGATAAAACCAAGACACAGATATTTGGAGATGCTAAGCTAAGAGATGAAATCAGAGTTTGCCCCAGAGAAGCTAAGTGAGGACCCACAGATGCTTAGAGAAAAAGCCACTGGAATCAGAAGCTGAAAGCAATGAACCAGGGGCAAGGACTAGCAGATTGCAGCCATGTGCCTTCCCAGCTCACAGAGGTGTTCCAGATGCCGGCGGCCTTTCTTTGAGTCAAGGTATCTTCCTCTTAATGCCTTACTTTGGACATTTTCATGGCCTTAGAACTATAAATTTGTAACTTAATACATTCCCTTTGTAAAAGCCAATTCATTTCTGGTATACTACATTCTGGCAGCTTTAGCAAACCAAAACATATGGGGATTATTATATCTGCCATTATTACCAGTAATATTGAACATCAAATCCTTCCAAGAAAATTTTTTTTAAAAATTGACAAAATAAATAGGAAGGTAACTTGACTGGTTTGAAATACAAAAGAGATAAATGAAAGAGCAATTCTGTCCCAAAGTAAAAAAAAAAAAGTCTATTTCCCAAAATATTAGAAAAAAGACAAACTTGAGAATATTCAATAGACTGTAGAAAGTCAAAGGAGAAAGGAATTTTATTTGCCTTGGTTTACTAGAATCATTCAAATAGTGTTGAGGAGGTTGGATCTTAACAATCTTAAGTCCCTTTCCCAGTTCCAGCATGTAACTTATTTTAAGACTATTATCAGAAAAGTTCTCCTTTCTTTTCTGTGGCACAACTATAATTTAACAGGGCAGAACTATCTGCAAATTAAACTTCCACATAAAGTGTACAATAAAAGGACTAGTTTTAGAATCCTTTAAAATTCTCTTGCACCTGGTTAGATTACAGCTGATTTGGATATTATCTATAGCTGTTGTTGATTAAGAAAATAACCCCCCAAACTAGTTATTGCCTTAGAATATCTAAGGGCAAAACACTTCATACATTTAGGCAAAATTATTGGAGCAGAGCACATACAAGCGTAGATTGATTCTTTTTAAATTATCAGAAGCCTACTGAAAAACACAGCACACCTCAAAGACCCGTAGGCCTTTATAACCTATTCCTGAATCCAATCGCCAAGGCTTATCCTTCTTGTCTGAGAGCAACTGCAACCTCAAGCAAATTAAGATACTCAGATCTCTTACTAGAATGATCTTTAATGTTATTGCATACACTACAGTCCACATTGCTAAGAGATCATCTAACACTTTTCTGCTATCAGTAATTAATTAATATCAGGAAAGTAAAATTGTACTTTCTCTTTATATTCCCTTCTATTGATGAAATGCTCTCAATCCAGAAACTCTGTTTACCCTCACCCATTGAAAGAGAACCTCATAATTGTGTTTCTGTAGTTCAGGAGTACTTGATGCCCAGAAGAGACGCACCAAATTCTGACTTAATACTATTGTTCTACTTAGTGGATTTTACCTTGAAAGATGAAAAGAAATAAGAGTAGACTAGATGTACAATAGCTTCTTTAAAAATCCAATCCTTCATCCAGAGCAAAATTGACTCAAGTGGCCAAACTTGTAGACTTGCTAAAAATCAAAGAGTAAATATATACAGTGATAGCTGATGTGCTTTTCAAATAATTGGTACTTAATGTCCTCATACTGCCCAAATAAATTGCTATCTTAAAGGTAGAGGGCCATAGACAAGAAGTTACTAGAGAAATTAGAGAAAACACTTTAGCAGATCATCATATTTAAAAGTCTACATAGTCTGATGTTCTTATGCAAGATGTGCCTACAGAAGAGAAAGACAAATCCTCAGAGAAAGTTCAAGGATTCCATGATAGACACACAAAATTTCGATTCAATTCCTTAAAAAAAGGGGTGCGGGAGGAGATGCTCAGGCTGTAAGAGCCACGGGATAAGTCTGGTAAAGCCAGGAGGGCTGTCTGGGAGCACATGATCAAACCTCAAATGGATACTTGCTAAAACCCTTGAGGAGAATAGCATATCACAGAAGGGATAAATTGACCATGCTATTAATACTTAGGGAGAACATTTTCAAGGCTATCAGAGGAACACCGAGTTTATGTTTCATCTCTAACTCTCAAAAAAACTATTAAGGTAGGACACAGACTGGAATCATGCCATAAAGGGCTCATGGTTTATTTTCTGGATGGGTTAAATAATTTCTTTGTTAAAAAGCTTCAATACTCACAGAGGCTAAAAATCAATTAGATTTCACATCCTTCACCTAGGATGTTTCAACTTATCTACTTAGTAATTAGGGAGTATGTTTTGCTGGGATATTGAATTATAATTTATGTATGGCTTTGTCCCTTGCTTAAGAACTTTCCTGTCCTTTTTACTCCCTCTCTCCCAAATCTCTGGAAAATGGAAGGGATCTGATGAGGATAGGAAAGTTCTACCATTAGAAACATGAAAATGAGGTTCTCCAGAGAACGTCCAGAAGTATATTGATTGCCCATGACATTGTCTGCTGACCCAAATTCTTGGAATACGCTCTCTCTGAAGACCACCAGAACAGTTTCTCCTAAGTGCCCAAATTTACTGATTGTACTTCTCTTCTTTGTATATTTTGACCATATCTTTCATATTTAGAGTTTAAGGCTATACATATATTTCTGACTTAGCCATTGTTTTCTCATACTAAAAAATAATAAGTTGTTTAATGTCAACTTATACTAGGGATTTCCCTACCCCATTTCTTAGTTCAGCATTTCCAGTCATTGTTTGCATAACCAATTCTAAAGACTTACCAAATTTAGTAAATGGGGATATTAGTTAGAAACTAATACACACAGCTGAATTCCAAACACCCCCAGTGGACTATATCCAAAGGGATAAAACTTTTCTTGAGAAAATAAAAAATAATAACCAGTAGAACCAATGCCTGAGTATGGTAATCCATCTACAGGAACAGGGCAAGTGGAAGAAGTCATACCAAATGTGTCCAAAAAGGGGGTAATTGCCTAGAACAAAGACTCAACGGATGAGTACAGATGCGGCAGGAACCACAGTTTACATAACAACGGATATGAGGTGGGAGAGACTTGGGCTCTGATTTTTGTTTTATATTCTTTGTGAAGGTGGCCAGGTTGAGTAGGAAAAAGCATCATTTGGTAGGCAGAGTGCTCCTTTTTGGTAATGAGGAGAGGAGGTAAATGAATGTTGGATATGGATCAACATAAAATGCATCTGAGCAAGGGACATGGAGTTAAAAATGTTTCTGCTGGGTAATTTTAGTTTGTGAGGTAGAATGCAAAGTCATTCATTGAGACTAAAGAGGCTTGTAGAAACAAGTGAAGCCTTAGAATTTCTGAAGAAATAAGTGGTAAGTAACTAAGGAAAAACTCAGTTCTTTCATTTTCACAGGTTCAACCACTATCAGATTTAACTAGTTAAATCTTCTGTTCCTTATCATCAGCTGACTACTAGGCTTGCCTGCTTGAATTTGATTGTCCCAATGCAAATTCAAAGTGATAGGTTCCTATGAGGTGGTTGAAGAGATACTACATATTTGGGTTTTCTCCCACCAACAACTGGTTGACGTTGGGCAAGTTATTCAATATTTTCAAGCCTCAGTTCATTTGCCTAAAATTGAAGGTGCTAAGGGTAAACCATAGTGTGTACATAGGATGGAATATTGAGTGGCTGCAGGAAGGAATGAAGTTGTGTGGCATGAAACTAGGTAAATGAATCTTGAGGACATTATGTTGAGTGAAATAAGCCAGAAACAAAAGGACAAATAATGTATGGTCTCCCTTATATGAACTAACTACACTGAGTAAATCTGAGAATTGAATGAAAGTACATAGGCTATCAGGGGATAGAAAGTGGGTAGAGATTGGACAATTGATTAAGGTCTACAGAATATTCAAATAAGGCTCACTGTAAAGCTTCCTAAGAAGGTCCAAGGGGTCAGATCTATTCCTGAGTTTTAACTGTAATTTCTAAATTCTGAGATGCTATGCTCCTTGAATATAACCTGGTAGTTCCCTGGAACATTGGGTATCTGTGTGACACTTGAGGCTCAGAGTTAGAGTTCTACAGTTCTGAAAGTCAGCGTTACTTCACACAGCAATTGTTAAAGAAGTTGAAAAAGATCAGGCTTTAATTAGAGATATGAATGAAATGGTCCTGGTTAGACTAAGAGAAAGCAGAATGCAGGGTAAAGGATGATATTGTCTGTATTTTAGAACTTCAACTTCTGTGTAAGACCAAAGGAAGACATGTTTATTTGGCCTGAAATTTAATTTTTCTGCAGCGTCCTATAAAATTTAACCTACCTAGTCAGTTTATTTAAACAACCTAACTACACAGAACCTAAACTATGGAATGAGATCTTATTATTCTTTACAGGGTAATGTAATACCTAGATACATTCCAGAGTATCTGTGGGCAGAAAAAAAAAAAAGTATTTGCAAAGTCCTCTTGAGGGACTGGGGAAAAATGTGAAACTATTAAAATTTCCCACCTGGGGAATTCCTGATTTTTTTTTAAGCATTAGGGACTCCTAATTTAACAAGCTAAGCCCTCAATCTTGAGGCTTGTCCTTATGAAACTTATTTCTGCAATGGCAAAGATAGGCCTGCTAGTAATTATGCCTAAGAGGCACCCCAGAGAACCTCTTTTGTTGCTCAGATGTGGCCTCTCTTTTTAAGCCAACTCTACAAACAAACTCACTGCCTTCCCCACTTTGTGGGACATGACTCCCAGGTGTATAAGTCTCCCTGGCAACATGGGACATGACTCCCAGGGATAAGCCTGGCCCTAGCATCATGGGATTTAGAATGACCAAAGTTGGGGGGTGGTGGTGGTAAAGAAATGAAACAATATGAAGTTTCGATGTCTAAGAGATTTTAAATAGAGTTGAGAGGTCATTCTGGAAGTTATTCTTATGCACGCTATAACCAGATATTGCAAACTGCACAGTAAGCCATGTCCCAACCAACAGTATTCCTGAAAACCCTAGGGAGTCTCCTGGCCTCTAACTAGGTCCCTATAAAACTTTTTCTTATTAAGTTTATTTTATCGAAATCTAAAGCCTCCAGATGGTTCCTATGCCAGATAAGCCCTGAAATCCAGAGGTACCAGTCTCTCCAAGAACATCAACCAGTTTCATTCCTATACTCCATAAGAACAACACCCCTTTCCAGCATGAAAAATTTAAAATATTCATTGCCCACATATCCCTGAATATTGAGAGAAACATCAAATGACAGGAAGGAGGTATGATAAAGAATTTGAATTTTTTTTTTACAAATGTTTGTGACTACTGACTCACTATAGATACTTCTTTTTAGTATCTGGTGTTTTAGAATAGGCAGAAGGAAATACCTGAACTTGTTGAAATGTAATCCAGTAGCTATGATCTTTGATAATGATTGTATAACTAAATAGCAAAAAAAAAGTTGGTTGCCTGTGTTTATATGGCTCTATTTTGGGATGTTTTGTCATGTTCCACTCATATATATCTATCTCTGACAATACTACACTGTCTTAGTTAATCTACCTCTATTGTAAGTCTTACAATTGGGTACAGCAATAAGAGGTCGGGGCGGGGGTGGTGGTGGTGGTAAGGGGTATGGGATGTGGTTTTTTCCTTCTTTTTATTGACTTTTCTGGAGTAATGCAAATGTTCTAAAAATGATCATGATGATGAATGCACAAATATGTGATGACACTGTGAAACCATGATTGTATATTTTGGATGGATTTTATGTTGTGTGAATATATCCCAATAAAATTACATAAAAATTAATTGAAGGTGCTGGTAGGGTCACACATCTCTGAATAATGCTCCATGGAGCCCCACCAACTCTAAAGAAGTGATGTGGGAGTTCCAAGGGGTTCTCTGAAATTCCCACACATTCATTTTTATCTGTTTTATAATACTGAGCTTCCATCTTCATTTAAAGAATTTGTTTTACATGTATTGTTTTATTGTACACAAAACCAAGCATACAATAATTATAACAGCAAATAACATGCTGAATATTTGCAGGCAATTTTGTAGGGAACCCTGTATGTACATGCACATAAATAAATGCTCTTTCCTTACCTTGAAATAGAGTATTTCCAAGAGTACAAATAAACAGCTGAATCCAGGCCTTCCTGATATGGTTTGTCCTAAGATTCTATAAGTCTATGTCTGAAACCCAATCCATCTCATCTGTCAAACTATATCCTCTTCTAACTCTTCTCTTTTATTAGCAGCACCATCATTCTTCCACTCGTAGGGGTATGAAACCTCCACCTTATCTTTGATTCATTCTGTCCTATCCCTTAAGTGCCTTTAAGACCTCTATAAAATCCGAATTTTATCGAGTCTCTGTGAAATGTCACTTATGTCCCTTCCTATCTGTACATTTCCACTGCCAGGGCTTTAGCGTCAGTTCTCCTGGTTTCATACTTGGACTACTGAGAGAAGCTCCTACTTTGTCTCTGCCTCTTCCAACACGATAGCACCAGCTCAATTTTCTAAAATGCCACTTTCCCTTTGTTAATCTGATTTAAAACTTCAGATGCTTTCTTACAACCCAAAGGAAAGAGTCAGATGCTGCTTTCTGACATTTCATGTCCAAAACTACCAAAACAGCTTCTCCCCTTTGCAGGCTAAGTTCAGATAAGTTCTTAGAAAGTCTTCTCTGCCCTTTCCTTGCCATATCTTACTTGCATTTTTATGCATTGCACAAGTCCCATGCCACCTCAGAGGCCTTTATTCCAGGCCATCTGCATGTTTTCCTTATCTGGTAAAACCAATTTTCATCTGTGCTTGTTTCCTTGACAAAACCATCAACTCCTTTAGGACTGTCACCATATCCAAGAAAGAGAGACATGTGGCCAAGTGGAACCTGGGTCCTAAATCTGTCACCATTATTTATGGACTGGAGAACTTTAGGCAAGGCATCTCTTTAAGCCTTAACTTTCTCTTCTGTAAACCATGGATAATGCCCTTTGTCTATCTTCCAGGGTTGTTGTATTAACACATGTAAGAAAGTGCTTTAGGAAACTAAATTTCTAGGAATATATTGTGGTATTATTATCATCATCAATATTTATTTTTATTATTCATAGGCCTAGCCATACTTTAAAATTCCTTTTTAATCCTTCTCTATGTCTACTCCCTTCCCCCTCTTGTCGTAGACCGCCCATTTCCGTAGCTCATCACAAACC
>PVIY010022327.1:0-41009 GCA_004026745.1 Myrmecophaga tridactyla | reverse complement strand
CCTTTCATTCCCATAAGTTCTGTGATTTGTTTTTTCAGACTTTCCATTTCTTCTTTTTGTTCTTTCCTTGCCTTCTTCATATCCTCCCTCAATTCATTGATTTGGTTTTTGATGAGGTTTTCCATGTCTGTTCATATATTCTGAATTAATTGTTTCAGCTCCTGTATCTCATTTGAACTATTGGTTTGTTCCTTTGACTGGGCCATATTTTCAGTTTTCCTGGTGTGATTTGTTTTTTTTTGCTGGCCTCTAGACATTTAATTTCCTTAATTAGTTTATTCTGGAGATTGCTTTCACATCTCTTACGTAGGGTTTTCTTGCTAGATGAGTTTGTTGTCTGTGTGTTCTTTGATCTTCAGTTCAGCTTTTTCTGGACCTCTAGCTTAGGTTTTGTTTAATAGAGGATAATTTTTCAGCTCTTGTTTTCTTGTATCTTGCCCTGCTTGTATGGTGCCTTTTCCCTCCCCACCCTTAGGAGGGTCTATGTAGGTATTATAGACTCCAGCCAGGTTTTCCCGGACTAAACTGGCCTCCTATCAGGGGGAAGGAGTCACCTGCGTCAGTTTTCCCTGAGGGTGAGACCCAGCAGGTTAAAAGACTTTCCTGTGAAATTTCTGGGCTGTTTTTCTTATCCTGCCCAGTATGTGGTGCTTGTCTGCCTGCGGGTCCCACCAGCAAAAGATGTTGCGGCATCTTTAAGTTTGGATGACTCTCCCTGCTGGGGGTGTGGTGGAGACAGAGGCGAGGTTGTAGGCTGGTTTTAATGGCTTCAAATTACCAAGCCCTGGGGTCTGAATTCCTTGAGGGAGGGATTCCACCTGAGTTGGGCTTCACCCCTCCCCTGGGGAAGGCACAGGTGGGAGACAGCCCTGAAAGCAGTCCGTTTCTGCCTATGCCTGGGGCAGTTGTAGTCCAAGTAGTCCCGCCACTGCATCCAGAGGCAGCCAAGTCTCCGTAGAAACACAGCCACAAAAACCTCAGTTTCCTCCCCTTTCCTCTTTTTCCGTGAGCCCAATGAGTGACCTCCGCCTTGACCAGGTTAAGAGTCTCTTTTCCTTCCCTCTGGGAAGCCGCCTGTTGGGGAGGGGCACCGGGCACCGGGCACCACATCTTGGGGAACTCACAGTTCTGGGGAGTCTCGCAGCCGGTCCAACTGGTCCAGACTGGGGTACGTTGTGTGTCTGGTCACTGACGTGGCTCTGGGAGCTGTTCTGTACTGTTTCTGGTTATTTAGTAGTTGTTCTGGAGGACGAACTAAAACGTGCACATTGCTAAGCTGCCATCTTGGCCCTACCTCTCCCTGTTCTCTTGATGCCATGTTTGCATGACCCTTCCATGTCCTTGTGTCCCTAGGTAAAAAATTCTCTTGTTCTGTTTTTTTTTGTTACAGATGCCAGAAAAGTCCACACTGCCTCTGTCCGGTCCTTGTTCCGGCTGCGCCCCTTGCCCATTCTGTTGGCCACAGGTGGCGGGTATGCAGGGTACCGGCAGTATGAGAAGTACAGGGAGCAAGAGCTGGAGAAGCTGGGATTGGAGATTCCACCCAAACTTGCTGGTCACTGGGAGGTAGGAATAAGATGCTGCAACCACTTTGAGTTCTCAAACAACACTGCTGTTTGTTGCTTTGTAAAGTGCCCCAAAGTTAAAATGTTTGAAAAAGTGAAATTTACCTTCTTAGAACTCATGTCTCTGGTGAGGTTTTGGCCAGATATGGAAGCAATACCTTTGCTGTTGTATCAGGCTTCCTTTCTGCTTCCAAACCTGCCACTGGTCTCCTCAGGGGCTCCAAGAGGACATTTTTTTGCTGCTTGAAATACTCAATGTTTATGCCATATATTGGTGCCAATATCTTGGTCATTCGTGCCTTCTTGGTCTGAGTTTGAGCTGGAACTGTTGGACTTTTGTGATGTGGATTAGTACTCACTAGGAACCAGCTTGAAATAATCAGATTCTTTTATCATTGTTGCCCACAGTGCCTCACAATTGGGCTGCCTGCATAGTGGTTGAACCAGGCGTGATGTATCAGAGACAGTCTTACTGCTCTGTGCCTCCTGTGGCCCAGGGCAATGCCTGACTCAAAGGTTATGTTCAGTAAATGTCAGAATTGAATATAAAAGTTGTAAGTTTAAAAATTGTTTCTCTTTAGCTGTAATTCAGCAGATGAAAAATCTGAACCATCAAAGGACCCGTCATAGGTCCTCATAGCCTGGGCCAAAGAAGTGGTCAAGTAAGAGTTCATTGTATTTTGGAATATGAAGTTGGGTTTCCTTGTGATCCACCCCATATCGTTAGCCATTCAACTGAATGTCATCTAATAGGAACTTTGGGGGCCAGGGTGTGGTGGGGGTGGGAGGTGGGTGGTGTCTGAAGGCAAGGAGCAGTCCTCAGCCGCTGTGTCAACTTGCACAGGTGCTGTAAGCATGTTGGACTAGAACATGCCTCTGAGGCTCCTTCCAGCCCTAACATAATTTGTTTAGGTATCCTTGCTGGCATTGGCATTCTATGCTTTGTGGTAGACTTCCTTCCAAAATCCTTTTGGGGCTCTTTTCCTCAAGTAAAATCCAATGTAAGGATTTCTAACAATTCTGTGGAACTATAATTTAGTCAGCTGGCCATACAAATCCAGATGTTTCTCTTACCCTCAGAGATGCCTACCTGTCCGTGTGTCTCCTCTTTGACCTGTTCATATACCTTTAACTTTATAATAACCAAACCCCAGACAGGAAAAAAGAGGTTTCCTGGTGAACTGGCTTTAAATTAGATACTTTTCTTTTGCTTTAGTAAAATGGCCATAGAACCGCTCCTGGATTGCCAAGTTAGATTTGAACACTTCATTTTATTAAAAGGGGAATGGTCTGGACTTGGTTGACATAAGATTTGAAAGAAGGGAGGAGAGGCAGCAGGTGGTCAGAAGGAGAGTCTTCCACCGGTAGTTAGAGGCCTTGGCATAATCCCCCCCCCCCCGGCCCCATCTCATTGCTCCCATCTCATGTGCAAAAGGGGAGTTGAGAAATTTGGTGGTTTTCAAATCTGGCTGACCCTCAAAATTGTTGAGGTGCTCTAAAAATTATAGATTCTTTGTTTCACCCCTGAAGATTTAGAAAGTCTGGGTATATGATCGGTGAAAAGGTCCCTGCGTGATTCTGTTGACCATTCAAGTTTGGGGAACCATGGGCAGATGAGCTATAAGTTTCTTTTCTGGGCTTTGAATTTTTTATTTGTTTGTTTTAATTTTACTGTGGATATAAATAAAGTTTGCCTTTTTTAAATGTATAATTTAGTGGCATTAATTACATTCACAGTGTTGTACAGCCATCACCAGAACTTTTTATCTCCCTCCCCAACAGAAACTGTGCCCATTAAGCAATAATACCCCATTAATTTGCTCTATCCTCTTGTAACCTGTTACTTTCTGATTCTAGGTATTTCATGTAAATGGACCCATATAATAACTGTCCTTTGATGTCTAGCTTATTTCACTTGGCATAATGTTTTCAAGGTTTGTCCATGTAGCATATTTCAGAATTTCATTCCCTTAAAAAAAAAATTTGTTTTAAATAGTTAAAAGACTTAATTCCCTTTTTATGACCAAATAATACTCCATTGTATGTGTATACCCCATTTTGTTTATCCATTCATCTGTTGATGACAGTTGGGTTGTTTTTACCTTTTGGCTATTGTGAATACTTCTGCTATGAACATTGGTGTACAAGTATCTTTTGAGTTTGTGCTTTCATTTCTTTTGGGTATGTACCTGTTCTAGTTTGCTGGCTGGTGGAATGCAATATACCAGAAATAGAATGGCTTTTAAAAGGGAATTTAATAAGTTATGAGTTTACAGTTCTAAGGCCATGAAAATGTCCCAATTAAAGCAAGTCTTTAGAAATGTCTAATTGAAGGCATCCAGGGAAAGATACTTTGATTCAAGAAGGTCGATAAAGTTCAGGATTTCTCTCTCAAGTGGAAAGGCACATGGTGAACACAGTCAGGGTTTCTCTCTCATCTGCAGAGTCACATGGCAAACACAGGGGCATGTACTGGCTTGCTCTTCAGGCCTCTTGTTTCATGAAGCTCCCTGGGAGGCATTTTCCTTCTTCATCTGCAAAGGTTGCTGGCTGGTGACTCTCTGCTTCTCATGGCTATGTCGTTCTGAAGCTTTCTCCAAGATACTTCTTTTATGGGATTCCAGTAAACTAATCAAGACCCACATAGAATGGGTGGGGACACGTCTCCATCTAATCAAGTTTAATACCCATAATTGATTGAGTCACTTCTCCATGGTGATAACCTAATCAAGTTTCCAGCTGAATAAGGGTTAGAAGAAATGGCTGCCTTTACAAAATGGGGATAGAATTAAAACATGACTTTTCTAGGGTACATAAATCCTTTCAAACCAGCACAGTTCTACTAAAAGTGGAATTGCTGAGTCATGTTAATTCCATGTTTAACCTTTTGAAAAAACATTAAACTTTTCTCTAGTAGCTGTGCAATTTTACATTCCTACCAGCAATGTACGCATCCTGGGCAACCCCTATTTTCCTTTTTTTTAAGTAGTAGCCATCCTAGTAGGTGTGAAATGGCATCTTGTGATTTCAATTTACAGCTCTCTAATGACTAATGATGTCGAACACTTCTTCATGTGCTTATTGGCCATTTGTATATGTTCTTGGGGGAAATGTCTATTCAAATCCTTTGCTCAGTTTTTATTTTAATTGTGAAAAATAACATATATACAAAAAAACAGTAAGTTTCAAAGCACATCACAACAGTTAGTTGTCGAACAGATTTCTGAGTTGGTTTGGGTTACAATTGCACAATTTTAGGTTTTTACTTCTAGCTGCTCCAAGACACTGGAAATGAAAAGAAATACCAATATGATGATTCAGCAGTCATACTCATTTATTCAATCTTATCTTCTCTGTTATAAATCTACCTTCTCTTTTGATCTTTCTCCCACTCTTTAGGGCTGTTTGGATCATTCCCATTCTAACTTTTTCATGTTGCAAGGGGCTATTGATAATGTGGGATAAAGGGATGGAACTAGTTGATGTTCTGGAGAGGCTGGGTCCTCTGGGTTTCAGGATTTATCTGGCTTTGCTCAGGTTTTTTTGTTTGTTTTTGGTTTTTTGTATGCTGTATGGTGGGGTCACATTTTGTTATTTTTCCATGTGAGTATTCTATTATTGTAGCATAGTTTGTTGAATTTTTGTTTGTTTGTTTGTTTTTTGGAAAGTGCATGCATCAGGAATTGAACCCAGGTCTCCTGCATGGCAGGCGAGAATTCAACCACTGAACCACTCTTGCACCCCCCTTTGCTCATTTTTAATTGGCTTGTCTGTCTTTTTTGTGGTTGAGTTGTAGGAGTTCTATATGTATTCTGAATAGTAAATCCTTATAGGATATTTGGGGAACAATTATTATTGTCTTGGTAATGTCCTTTGCACAAAAGTTTATATTTTTAGTTTAAAATTTTTTGAGAAGTTGTAGGTTTACAGAAAAATCATACATAAAGAATAGAGTTCCAGTATTCTCCACAACATGCTGTTTTCCCAATTAATACTTTGCATTAATGTGGTACCTTTGTTACAATTGATGAAGCAGTATTATTATAATTATACTATTAACTATAGTCCATAGTTTGCATTAGGTTTCACTGTATTTTATAGATCTGTGGTTTTTAAAAGTTTTATTCTAGTAACATATGTATAACCTAAATTTTTCCCTTTTTACCAATTCAAATATTTAGTTCAGTGGTTTTAATTATATTGACAATGTTTTACCATCACTCGCATCTATTACCAAAACTTTTCTATCCATCACCTCAGACAGAAACTCTACACCCATTAAGGATTAACAGACCATTCCCTACCACCGCCTTGGTCTCTGGTTACCTATGTTTTAGTTTCTGACTCTGTGAATTTCCATATTCTGATTATAAGTGAGGTGTGCCGGTTTGAAAAGGTTTATGTACCCTACAAAAGCCACGTTTTAATCCTAATCTCATTTTGTAAAGGCAGCCCTATTCAGCACTGTATGCTTGAAACTTTAATTAGATCATCTCCCTGGAGATGTGACTCAATCAAGAGTGGTGGTTAAGCTGGATTAGGCAGAGACATGTCTCCACACTTTCCAGGAGGGTCTTGATTGGTTTACTGGAATCCTATAAAAGGAAACATTTTGGAGAAAGCAGGAGAATCTGAGAGAACAGAGAATGCCACAGCACCACAAAGCAGAGAGTCCACCAGCCAGTGGCTTTTGAGATGAAGAAGAAAAATGCCTCCCGGGGAGCTGGAGAGGAAGCTAGCAAATGACGCCGTGTTCACCATGTGCCCTTCCGGCCGAGAGGGAAACCCTGACCGTGTTTACTATGTGCCTTTCCACTTGAGAGAGAAACCTTGAACTTCATTGGCCTTCTTGAACCAAGGTATCTTTCCCTGGATGCCTTAGATTGGACATTTCTATAGACTTGTTCTAATTGGGACATTTTCTTGGTCTTAGAACTGTAAACTAGCAAATTATTAAATTCCCCTTTTTAAAAGCCATTCCATTTCTGGTATATTGCATTCTGGCAGCTAGCAAAATAGAACATGAGGTCATACATTATTTGTTCTTTTGTGTCTGACTTATTTTACTCAACATGATGTCTTCAAGGTCATCCATGTTGTTGGATGTACCAGAACTTTGTTCCATTTTACAGCTGAATAACATTCCATTGTTTGTAAAAACCACATTTTGTTTATCCATTCATCTGTTGATGGACACTTGGGTTGTTCTATCTTTTGGCAGTTATGAATAATGCTGCTGTGTGCAAATGTCTGTTTGAGTTCCTGCCTTTAGTTCTTTTGGGTATATACCAAGAAGTAGAATGCTAGGTCATATAGTAATTCTATATTTAGTTTTGTGAGGATCCATAGTGGCTATACCATTTTACATTTCCACCAACAGTGAACTACTATTCATATTTCTCCACATTCTGTTCAACACTTGTTTTCTGTTTTGTTTTTTTTAATAGCCATTCTAGCGGATTTACAATGGTATCTTATTGTGCTTTTGATTTGCATTTCCCTAATGACTAGTGATGCTGAACATCATTTTCTATGCTTATTGGCCATTTGTGTATCTTCTTTGGAAAAATGTTTATTCGAATCTTTTGCCTCTATTTTAGTTGGATTGTCTTTTTGTTGAGTTGTAGGAGGTCTTTATATATTCTAGATATTAAACCCTATTGGATGTATGATTCCAATTATTTTTCCCATTCTGTAGATTGTCTTTTTACTTACATGTTAAAGTCCTTTGCACAAAGGTTTTTTTTTTAATTATTATTAATTTTTTAAAGTAGAAAAGTTGTGGGTTTATAGAACAATCATGCATAGAATACAGGATTCCCTTATAATCACCTTATTATTAACAACAACTTACCATGGTGTGGTACAGTTACAATTGATGAAAGCACATTTTTATATAATTGTCCTATTAACTGTTGTTCATGGTTTAACTCAGAGTTCACTGGGTAGTGCAGTTCCATGGATTTTTTTGTTTCGTTTTTGTCCTATTTGATGAAGTCCTATTTATCTGGTTTTCTTTTTTTGATCGTACTTTTGGTGTCAAGTCCAAGAAACCGTTCCTTAACAACATCCTGAAGATGCTTCCTCATGTTTTCTTCTAGGAGTTTTATAATAGTTCTCATATTTAGATCTTTGATCTGTTTTGAGTTAATTTTTATATACGATGTGAGATAGGCATCCACATTCATTCTTTTGCACATGGATATCCATTTTTTTCCCCAGCTTATTTGATGAAGAGATGGATCCCCATTGAGCAGATTTGGCACCCTTGTAAAAATCAGTTGTGCAAAATATGAGGGTTTATTTAGGAGCTCTGAATTCAATTCATTTCATTTATATGTCTGTCCTTGTGCCAGTGACATTATGTTTTGATTACTGTAACTTTGTAATTAGTTTTGAAATCAGCAACTTTGTTCTTTTGGATTGTTTTGGCTATTTGGGTCCCTTGCAGTTATATATAAATTTGCAGAGTAGCTTTTCCATTTCTGCCTAAAATGCTGCTGAAATTTTTTATGGGGATTGCATTGAATTTTTTTTTCTTTTTTTAAAAATTATGTTTTTATTGATATATATTACATATTCACATACCATGTAATCATTCAAAGTGTACAATCAGTAGTTCACAATATTATCCATATGGCTGTGATTATCATCACAATAGATTTTTTTTTGGTGTGAAAAATAGCATATGCCTGTTTGAATCCATGGTTAACCCCAGAGAAGCCATGTCCTTTAATCTTCATTCAATATTGCTGGATGGGAGCTTTTTTATTGTTCCCATAGAGTTGTGACCCACCCAATTGTGGGTGGTAACTTTTGATCAGATGGCTTCCATGGAGTTATGACTCCACCCATTAATCATTTAAAAGAGGGGACATTTTGGAGAGAGTCCCTTTTTAGAGCTGTGAGAAAGCCGCAGCAGAGCCGAGCAGAGCCACGAGGTTGAGAGAACCACAGAGACCACCAGCCAGCAATCTTTGGAGATAACAAAGGAGAATGCCCCGGGGGGCACTTCATAAAACAAGAAGCCGGGAGAGAAAGTAGCAGACTGTCACCATATTCACCACATGTCTTTTCAGTTGAGAGAGAAACGCTCAACTCATTGGCCTCTCTTGAGTGAAGGTAACCTCTTCTTCGTGCCTTAATTTGGACATTTTTTTTTTTTTTACATGGGCAGGCACCAGGAATCGAACCCGGGTCCTTTGTCATGGCAGGCAAGCGTTCTTGCCACTGAGCCACCGTGGCCCGCCCTGGACATTTTTATAGCCTTGCTTTCATTGGGATATTTTCTTGGCCTTTGTAAACTAGCAACTTATTAAATTCCCCTTTTTAAAAATCATTCCATTTCTGGTATATTGGATTTTGGCAGCTAGCAAACTAGAACAATATATATATGCAAAAAAGCAGTGAATTTCAAAGCATGTCACAATTAGTTGTAGAACAAATTTCAGAGTTTGGTATGGGTTACAGTTCCATGATTTTAGGTTTTTACTTCTAGCTGCTTCAAAGCACTGGAGACTAAAATAATTATCAATATAATGATTCAGCAGTTATACTCCTTTGTTAAATCCTACCTTCTCTGTATAACTCCAACATCTTTGATCATTCTCCCATAGCTCAAATACCGTTTTGGAAGGGGCCGTTGATGATATAGGATAGAGAGCAGGATGGAAATAGTTGATGTTCTGGATAGGCTGGCTCCTCTGCATTTCAGAACTTTTCTGGTCCAGGGACCAATCTGGAATTTGTAGATTTCTGAAAAGTTACCTAGTGCATGGAGTCTTTGTAGACTCTTTTATAACACCCTAGGTGTTCTTTAGGACGGGCAGGAATGGTTTTGGTTGGGGGTTGGCAAGTTATGTTAGGCAGCAATGTCTGACTGAAGCTTGCATAAGAGTGACCTCCAGAGTAGCCTCTCGACTCTATTTGAACTCTCTCAGCCATTGATACCTTATTTATTATACTTCTTTTCCCCGTTTTGGTCAGGATTTCATTTTTGATCCCAGGGTGCCAGGACCAGGCTCATCCCTGGGGTGTCATCTCCCACGCTGCCAAGGAGACTTTCACCCCTGGATGTCATGTCCTGTGTAGCGGGGGAGGACAGTGATTTCACTTACAGATTTGGGTGCTGAGAGAGGCCACATCTGAGCAATAAGAGAGTCCTCCAGAAGTAACTCTTAGGCATATCTACAGGTAGGCTTAGCTTCTCTGCTACATACATAAGCTTCATAAGAGCAAGCCTCAAGATCAAGGACTTTGCCTATTGATTAGGGTGACCTAATATTTGACACAGTATTAGGGGTTTCCCTGATGTAAAATCTAATCACTCCATATATTTTCTCCCATCCCTCAAGGGATTTTGCCAATACTTTATTTTTTTTTTTTTTCAGCATGGGCAGGCTCTGGGAATTGAACCCAGTTCTTCTGCATGGCAAGTGAGAATTCTGCCACTGAGCCACCGTTGCACCGCTCACCAATACTTTTTGATTATCTGCTTAATATACTCTGGGATGTATCTAGGTGTTACATTAACCTGTATAGGATTAAAGGCTCTCATTCTTGTTCTGGGCTCCCTGTGTTTGGATTGTTTAAATGATCTGTTCAGACGTGCTGAGTTAGATTATGTACTCCAGAAAATTTAGAGACTTGAGAAAATAAACTTTTCTTCCTTTGGTCTCAAAGAGTAGATGATGTTCTAAATACGGACAATATCTTCCTTACGCTTGTATTCTGTATTACCTTAATCGTGACCTGATTGGCTTCATTCTTATCTCTGAATATCAGGTTATATATATATAAAACAGCCTCTCAGTACCCAGAAATAACAATTACCACTCCAGACTAAATGTGACTGCTATAAGAGCTCACAGTCTAGGCCCCTGCTTTCTTTTAAGTATTCTTGAAATGAGACCATACGGTATTTGCTCTTTTGTTTCTGGCTTGTTTTGCCTCACCTGTCTCACAGGACATTCACAGTGTTGCATGTCTCACAACTTCATTCCTCGCATTGAATTTTTATATCCCTTGCGATAGTGTTGACATATTAACAATATTATTTCTTCCAGTACAGGAATATTGGCTGTCTTGTCATTTATTTAGGTCTTCTTTAATTTCTTTCAGCAAGGTCTATAGTTTTCAGTGTACAAGTTTTTTTTTATCTGTGTTCCTTCTTCTTGTGACTTTCTCCTGAGCCACTTTGCTGTCTGTTCTTCCCCCTCTCCACAGAATGCACTCCAGAATATTTTGGTGATTTGTACCTGTCCCAGAGTCCTAGGGGTACTTCTCTCTCTTTGCCAGCACCGTCTCTCAAAACCTCTTTTGTTTTGTTTCTAATTAATAAATTTTTAATTGTGACAAAATATACATAATATGAAAATCATTTTAACATTTTAAGTGGCCAAATGTCTGACATTAAGTACATTGACAGTACTGTGTAATTTCACCACTGATTTCAGAATGTTTCCCTTATCCTAAAGTAAAACTCATACTCATTTAACAATAATTCCCCATACCTCCCTCCAGTCACCACTATTCTGTTTTCTGCCTAAGAATTTACTTATTCTCAGTATTTCATATAAGAGAAATCATATAATATTTGTCTTTTGTGCCTGGGTTATTTCACTTCACATGATGTCTATAGGTTTATACATGTTGTAGCGCTTTTTTTTTTTTCACTTTTTCTTATTGTATAATATAACACATGTACGAAGCAAAGGAAGAAAAAACAATCATTTTTAAAGCACTCTTCAACAAGTAGTTATAGGACAGATCCCAGAGTTTGCAGTGGGCTACCATATCATCATCTCAGATTTATCCTTCTAGCGTTCCCAGAGTATAGGAGGCTATAAGGAAAAAATATTTTTTTATAATCAAAATAGACTTTTTCTTTTTAGTGAAAAATAACATATATACCAAAAAGCAATAAATTTCAAAGCACACCACAACAGTCAGTTAGTTGTAGAACAGATTTCAGAGTTTGGTATGGGTTACAGTTCCACAATTTTAACTGTTTACTTCTAGCTTCTCTAAGATACTGAAGACTAAAAGAAATACCAGTTTAATGATTCAGCAGTCATATTCGTTTGTTAAACCCTACCTTCTCTGTATAATGCCACCATCACCTTTGGTTTTTCTGTCCCACACTTTAGGGATATTTGGGCCATGGCCATTCTGACTTTTTCATGTTGGAAGGGTCTGTCAGTAATATGGGGTAGGGAGTTGGAATTAGCTGATGTTCTGGAGAGGCTGGGCCTTCTAGATTTCAGGACTTATCTCATCCAGGGACCCATCTGGAGGTTGTAGGTTTCTGGAAAGTTACTCTAGCACATGGAAACTTTGTAGAATCTTATATATTGCCCTGGGTGTTCTTTAGGATTGGTCGGAATGGTTTTGGTTGGGGGTTGGCAAGCTGTGCTGGGCAGCAATGTCTAACTGAAGCTTGCAGAAAAGTGACCTCCAGAGTAGCCTCTCCACTCTATTGAACTCTCTCAGCCATTGATAGCTTATTTGTTACACTTCTTTTCCCCCTTTGGGTAAGGTGGAATTGTTGACCCCATGCCGCCAGGGAGACATTCATCCCTGGATGGATATTGACTATGTTTTAAAGCTTCAACTTTTGTGCGAGACCAGTGGAAGAGATGTTTATTTGGTACAAAATTTATATTTTCGGTAGTACACTATCTGATTTAACTGGTATGATCGATTTATTCAAACAACATAATACATGGAACTTTGAATAGGGAACAAGATCTTGGTTTTGTTTTTTTTTTTGTACAGATTAATATAATACCTGAATACTTCCCAAAGTACTATGGGAATAAAATATTTGCACAGTCCCCTTGAGGGACTGAGGAGAAATATAGAAATACTAAACTTCCCCATCTGGGGAATTCCTGATATTCTCCCAAGCATTAGCAACTGCCAATTTAATAGGCCAAGCCCTTGATCTTGGTGCTGCCCTTATGAAACTTATTTCTACAAAGGAGAAGCTAAGCGCACTCATAATTTTGCCTAAGAGTCACCTCCAGAGCACCTCCTTTCTTGCCCACATGTGGCCTCTCTAAGCCAATCTGCGCCTCACTCCTCTCCCCTCTACGTGGGGCGTGACTCTCAGGAGTATGTGTAAATCTCCCTGGCAACTTGGGACATGATTCCCAGGGCTGAGCCTGGCTTTGGCATCATGGGATTGAGAAAGACTTCCCGACCAAAAGGGGGGAAAGAAATGAAACAAAATTAAATTTCAGTAGCTAAGAAATTCCGAGTTGAGAGGTTATTCTGGAAGTTATTCTTATGTATTATATAGCTATCCCTTTTTAGTTTTGAGTGTATTAGAATAGCTAGAAGCAAATACCTGAAACTGTTAAACTGTAATCCAATAGCCTGGATTCTTGAAGGTGATTGTATAACTATATAGCTTTCATGATGTGACCATGTAATTGTGAAAACTTTGTGACTGACACTCCCTTTATCCAGTGTATGGGCAAATGAGTAAGAAAATAAAGACAAAAAATAAATAAATAAAAGATGAGGAGGATAAGGGATATGGGATGTTTTGGGTGTTCTTTTTCATTTTTATGTATTATTATTATTTTTTTTGAGTAGTGGAAAAGTTGTACAATTGATTGTGGTGATGAGTGTACAAACTATATGATGAAACTGTGACCCATGGATAGCATGCTTTAGATGATTATATGGTATGTGAATAAATCAGTAAGATTTCATTAAAAATGATTGATGTAGATGAATTATTAAGTAGATGTTTTTGCTCTTATGTTTTTATTTCACGAAATAACGTGCCTGTAAACGGGAACTTGAAATCATTCTCAGAATTGTTTGCTGAGTTTCAGGTGGAAGTTGGATGAGTTCCCTTAGGGCTGTGTTTCTTACCTGTGTCTTGCCTGTTCTGGGTGCTCTGAGGTACTTCCTCTAAGGGCTCTGATGGCCCCTGGAGGAACAGAGCACTAGGTAGCTGAGCCACTCCTAGAAGTCTCTTTTCAGGAAATCACGATGTCCTGTAAACACTCTGAGTTCAGGGCCCAGGTGCCTGCTAATTGGGCTCCTTTAGCCTGGCTTCCTTTGGCCTTGGGGAGCAGGGCTTTTGACTCAGAGTGCCTTTGCCAAGAGCCAGCTTTCAGTGAACCCCGTAAAGAGGAAGTGAGGGGGCAGCCAGGTATGTCTGAAGCCAGAAGTTCAGTCCTCTGCATGTGTGTGACAGTTGTGATTTCATATGTGCTGCCCTTCTGTTCACATAAGTCATTAAATTATTTTTCAAGGGCTAAATGACACATCTCTCATCACTTCTTTTCCTCAAAATGACCTGTTGCTTTTCTGGAGGAGGCTGAGGAGACTCAGGGTAGGTCTCAGCCTGGCTGGGGGAGCGAGAGAGGTCCTTACTACCCAATTGCATCTCCTGCGGCTGCTTTGCAATTTCCTGGCCATCAGTCCTCTTATCCTACAAGCATTTCTCCATCTTCCCTTCCTTCCTGTCTTACTCTCAGCCCCCAGCAGGATGGGCTGTTCTTCCGTTTCTTGCAAGTAGATGGGGGTGGGGGTAGAGTGGAGTTGAGTTTTCCATGGATCCATGGGGAGAAGCAGTGGGTGGAATTGGCAGCTGTTGGCTGCCTAGACCCTCCAGAAGTGGATTGGGGCTGCTGTCATGATCAGGGAATGAAGGTTTTGCTGAACCTGCCCCACCACCAAGGGCCTGAATTGATGGCCAGTCCAGTCACAGGCAGCTCTGCAGCTGTTAGTCTCAGGGGATGACTGTTTTAATCTTCAGGGGATACCATACCCCTGGCTGGCAGGCCCACAGGCAAAGGAGAGCCTGTCCGAAATGCATCTCTGGGTGACCACAGAGCAGACCTCTCCTGGGTGGACAGTTTGGACGGTGGAGGGGTCTAGCCCATGGGAGTGGGCCCTGACCACCTGTGTCTCCTGTCCATCCTCTGAGACTGGTGGGATGAGAGCCTTGTTTATGGAGGAGCATGTGTTCCTTGTTTCCTGCCATTTAGTGTGAATGTTACATTTACAAATACTTGGAAGTTAGAGTCAAAATTTGTAGGACATTTTGTTAGGGAACGAAGAGCTCTCAGCTTCACTAGATTCAAGAATAGCAAGCTCAGGGTAAGAGGAGGTTTCATGCTTTATCAGACCTGAGAAGAACGGATCAAAAAGTTTACTTCTTAATTAAGCCAAATTATTATCAGAATGGGAGAGGGAATTTTGTGTACCCAATAAAAGATGTCTTTTTATGACCTTTGCTGTTTCATGTTTGCTCTGTAAAAAGGAGAACAAAGTCGTAGATAATGGCCATCTCAGGAATAAAGTAGCATCTGCTGTGAACCCAACTACTTCAAAGGAGGGTCCCATTCAGAGTGACATGAGACCAGGGTTATATTAACACATGACTGTTAACAGTTAAGGGGTAATGAGAAATTTTAAATGGTAAATAAATAATCCCTTATAAAGGAGAACAAAAAGCTTCATTAATATTTCTTTAAATAGAAGGGTGGAAATTTGCATGATATCTGTAAACCTAAAGCTGAGTGATGTAAGGTCCTTGGGTTTCCAGTTAACAAATAGATGACTTGAATTCTATGTAGGATGAACCTACAGAGCCTCAGATCTGGTGACAAACTTCCCCCTTAATCTCTTGTGTGTCTGAGTTGGGAGGAGTCCTTTCTCCCTTATCCGCTGGGATTGGAGGACAGAGGTCAGATTTGGGCTGATGGGCATGGCGGGCTCTCTGGGGAAGAAGCAAAGGGGAATGCTGGCCTCCTTGCTGATTGTAAATCAAGCCTCGGCCCTTGGAGGCGACTCCACAGGGACAGGAGGGACTGTGGCTCAAAAGCCCGCGTTGATTGGTATTGCTTGCCTGTCATGAACGCTGGCACCGAGATCAGAGCCGGGCATGCCTGGGCTGAGTTGATGTGCAAGAAATGGTTACTTGAGAGGTCCTTAGCGCCTACGTATGAAGCAGAAAGCCACGGGTGCAGTGGGGGCACCAGGAGAAGGGCCGCGTATTCAGCCTTACCTTACCTCAGGAGAAGCACTCAAGTGTGGGAATCTGGTCTTGGGTTTTTCTCCCCACTAATAGAACTTAGAGGTTTTTCTGTGCAAAAGTACAGAAAAGCAAAGTCTACCAATCTGTTCAAAGCAAAGTCTTCCAGTTATTTTATTGTGAACACTTAAAAAAAAATCAGTTATTTCTATTGTGGTAACGTGTATATATGTAACATAAAACTTGACATTTAAACCACGTTAAGTGTACAATTTAGCGGCATTAATTATATTTACAATGTTGAGCTACTATTGCCACCTTTCATGACCAAAACTTTTCATTACCTCAAACAGAAATTCCATACTCATTAAGCAATAACTCCCCACCTCTCCTCCTCCGCCTCAGGTAACCCCTGATCTACTTTCTGTCTTGATGAATTTGCTTATTCTAGGTATTTTATGTAAGTAGAATCATGCGATATTTGTCCTTTTGCATCGGGCTTATTTCAGTCTGCATGTCCTCAGGGTTTGTCCATGTTGTCGCATTCATCAGAACTTCATTCCTTTTTGTGGCTAATATTCCGTTGTACGATATACCATGTTTCGTTTATCCGTTCATCTGTGCATGGATACTTGGGTTGTTTCTACTTTTTGGCTATTGTAGATTATGCTGCTATGAACATTGATGTGCAGACATCTGTTTGAGTCCATGCTTTGAGTTCTTTTGGATGTATATTAGGAGTGGAATATTGTGAACACTTTTGAACAGAGTGAAAAACTTGAGGGACTAGAGAATTAATCCACACACACACTACCTCGTGACCTGTGGGGTGTGGGGAGTAGTGGTGTAGGGTCAGGCTTTTGGCACCAAGGGCAGCTGGGCTTACATTGATGCTCGCTACCCGCATAAGCACAGCTTCCTTATTTCTAGCCTCAAAAAATGTATGATGCAGTTTTCCAGTTCTTGAAGAGGAATAAGGACAAACCAGACTTTCTATATTCCGGCCTGAAACCCTTGGGCCTCCCCACCCGCCCCATTTCTGCCCCCCTGGCCTGCACTCAGCTTCCTTCTTCATGCTGCAGCATAGGGGACCCCTGAACAATTACAAACATGTTCTGTACACTTTAAAACTTGATATAAATATTATAGCTTTGTTATTCTCCTCCCTAAACAGGGCTGCCATTAGCTTCCTCATTAAGTTGTTGGGGAGTTAAATGAGAAGATGTATTTGCTGGCAGGGAGCAGACAGCCAGTACAGTTTTACTTCTCACGTGATAGGTGATGTGAATACTATTGTTGATGGTAAAATGGGCATATGGTGGATTGGCAGGGAAGTAGTTACTCCCTAGAGCAGTTTCCTTACATCTCTAGAGCATCCAACAGGGGCAGCTGTGTTTGTCCTCAGAGAACTTTGCATCGTTCTAGAGCAGGAGGAGCTCTCCGAGGGCCTTTAGGATGCTCTTTTGCTGCAGCTGTGGGAAACCCACCTCACAGGAGCTGAGGTGGTCTGGAGTGTGGGCAGAGCACAGATCCCTACTCTAATCCTCAGCTCTTCTCCTGCCAGCCCAGGTAGGCCCCTCCCTGCTTCAAAGAGCTGCTAAAGGGGCCCTACCTAGACCAGGCACCTCTGAGAAGACCTAAGGCTGGAGCTGGTGGGACCCGCAAGGAACCTTCCTTAACGCTGTGAGAGGAGAATTTGGCAGGGCTGGAGAATTTTATGTATGAAGCAACTGCTCAGGGCAGCAAACACTTGCTGGGCCTCTTGCCCAGGCTCTGTGAGTCTGGTGATCCGTCTGTGGCTCCGTGTGATGGCTCCCTTGGGCCATCGAATAGTCTTCCTCAGGGCCCTCTGCTGTCTCCCAGGGGATGGGAGTAGCCACGGGTACCTGTCACCCTGTCCCCTGGCAGAGGGCATCCTTTCAGAAGGAGCGTGGAAGTCCCTCATCAGGGAGTTAGCAGCACCAACCACCAGAGGCCAGTGGACCGACTGAGGGGAGGCCCTCTGTCTGCATGTGGCAGCAGTGCCTGGGAGTCCCCCTCGGGAGTTGACAGCAGTGTTGGTCAGTGGTCGGAAGGGACCTTTTCAAGGTGGGAAAGGAAAACTTATCAAAGCACACCCCACCGCCCCCAAATTCACTGGTTGGTTAATTTGTTTGAAACCCAGAAGGCACGTCCCTACTGAAAACATGTCTGGGTGCAGGTCTGCTCAAAGGAAGGGAGGGCTGTCTCAGGGCAGACTGGCAGCTGGTTTATGAGGTGGTTAAAAAGGAGCATTAGACATAGTGTAACAGGGCAGAAAATCAGAGTCCCAGGGGTTGCTTAGCAGCTGAAAAGTAGAGCTGGCGAAGAACCTGGGCTTTTGATTCACAGACCTTTTTTGTTTCCCTATTTTAACTTGGGCTGGGTTTTTGTTTTGGACTCGGAGTCCGTGTGGCCTGATTTGGAAGTACTAGAGGCTTTGAAGGAATCAGAATGGCCTACCAGGATCTTTCCAGTTCTGGAATTTGGTGTTGCTGGGATTTTATGCCAACTTCTTTCTGTGCTTCAACCCCATTTTATCCTGTCTCACATGGTATTTGTTTGTAGCTCTGTGGTGAGAAGGGGCCTTCAATCTTACTGGGGGTTTAGGGAATGCTGGGATCAGTTAGTGAGGTCTGCTGTGGGCACAGGATAGGAGAATATGCCAGATAGGAGAATACTTGTATGCAAAGTATTTCCCTGCCCTGTCAGGACCTCAGACCCCTTCTGGCTGAAGCTGGATCTTGCTTACCTCTGCCTCCGTGTGTCCTACTGGCATGTTGTAATTGTGGAATATCATAGAAGCCCATGAGGGGAGGGGCGGCCCCAGCCTTTCCCATCCCTGGCTGCATCCCAGGTCTGTAGCTTCTTGTGTAGCACTTGGCTGGGTGGGGCCAAGTCTGCCTGCACTCATGTCTTTGGCCTGCCTACCCATACTTTCAAAAATCCTATAGGCAGTCTTCCTGTTTGAATTGTTAGTTCAGAAACTAAGTTCTCAGGTCGAAGAAGCGAAGTTGTGGCCTTGTTTGGTGCCCAGAGAGAGAAGACAGGGCCTTCTGAGATAATACAGCCATTGTACGGTGAGGTTTGTGAGGTGCTGATTTGGACTCACCAGGTACACACAAGAATTCGGGTCCTTAATTACAGCCCCCCTTTTTGGTTGAATTATATTCCCCATCAGTCCTCCTGCCCCCAAATGTTTAGCTGCTTCATTCCATCCATGCTGACTGAGGGTTTGCCTGGAGCCTGTGAGGGGGGCCCTGTGTGCTAGTAGGCCAGAAGGCCAAGGACACACGTCACCTACAGAGTACTCATCCCAGCTGGGAAAAGCCTGGATGCCGGGGGTGGGAGGGGGTGGGGAGGGAAGGAGGGAGGCGGTGGCCTCAGGCCAGCAGTTCAGCTGCTCTATTTTCACTGATCTATATCACTTTAGGGTCTGGGTTTTTTGTTCTTAGGACTTGAATGTGTCTGTCTAGAGAACAAGGGTCTGGAGGTAGGGGCAGCCTGTGTCTTCAAGGTGGGGTGTGGGAACAAGTGTGGACTTAGGCACTCTGTCACCTTAGAGAGTGGCCAGAGGTAGCTTCCTCTCTGTCCACAGAAGCCCAGAGCTCAGCAGGTCAGCAGCCTGTGGGGCCCAGGACCTGCCCGTCCAGCCCAGGGCAGAGGTGAAGGGCGCGTGGTCCAGAAGGCCTCCCCCTGCGGAGGCCTGGCCCTCTGCTGTTGGGGGAAGTCCCCTGACGTCTTGAGGGCGGGCCCTCCGCCTGCCTCCTCGGCTCCTCCTCTTAAAGGGAAATGCGGGCCGGGCGTGGCTGCCGAGCGGAGGGGCCGCTTTAACGGCCTCGGCCTCTATCCTCTGGTTCCCGGGCAGCCTGAGGGGCGGAACTGCCAGCCCGGAGCTGCCTCCGTGAGGCTGGGGGAGGCCGAGAGCCCGGAGCGCCGGAACCACCTGCCGGTGAGTGAGGTTGGGCCCACAGCTTCCCTGGGAGGTGCTGTCCCTGCCTGCCCCAACTAGCCCTTGAGGGACAGGTGGCTCACTCTTCAACAGCTTGGATGGGTGAGGTCCTGGGGCCTGAGAAATCTATCCCCCATCATCCTGATGGAGTTTTGGGCTTCTCCAGCCGCCCCTTGCCCCCACCCCCAGTCAGTCACGAGCCCTGGGATGAATGAGCTCATTTCCTCCACGTCCTGTAGCATCTGCCTCGCTGAGTGTGGGAAATAGGGAAACGATGGCATTGGGGATACACTCAGGCAGAGGGAGAGGGAGGTAGCCGTGTTTCCCAGCAGTGTCCCATTCTTCACATGTGTCGTGTCTCATGGTCTGAGAAAAGGTTCCTTTTCTTTGGGGAAATTAAGAAAGAGACCTGTGCCTGAATCCTGACATTGCCTCCCACTGCACCCATCCCTGGGCTTGCTGGTGCCAGCTGGCCTAACTTTTGATAAGAGGCACCTCTGAGCCCGTCTCCTCTTTGCTTCCTCTTCTGATGCCCAAGATGGCTTACCCATCTCGCTCGGGGAGGATCCATTTCCCGCTTCCCTGGTTTCACAAGGGCATTTGAAGTTCTGTCTGCTTCTAGCCCTGGAGCTTGGGGACGGAGGATTGTTAGCCCCACTGGACACAGCTCCCTCTGTCTGATCTGCAGGTGAGCCAGGAAGAGAAAGCAGAGCGGCCTGCCCCAGGTGCGGTGTGCACAGTGTCAGGCCCGAAGGTGGGGCTTTAGGAGGGGTCCCTGGCACCCTGTGAAATTTCCACCCTAGCCAGCCTAAGCAAATTCCTGGAAGTCTCTGGTGGATGTGGCCCCGAGTGCTCAGGGAGAGCTTGTTGAGGGGATGGAGGTAGCAGACAATCCCTGTCCCCTTCCCTGCCTCATCGAGGCTCAAACCTGATCTTCCAAGATCCAAGAGAGCGAAAATAGGAGCAAAGTACAGGGGCTGGGTGTGTTATCGCTCGTGCTCTCTCTCTCTCTCACTCACTCACTCGCACACGCACGCGTGCTCACTCCTTTGCAGCTCTTAACTGGCCTGGGGTCCCCCCAGCTTCAGTTGGAATGTTCCATTCCAGTGGGGAAGGGGGGCTCGTTTCCCTCCCGCTGAGGAGTGAAAGGTGGATGGGGCACCGCAGACTGCTGCTCAGGTATGAACCCCAAGAGCAGCACGTCCTGACTAAGGTGCCTCCTGGGTCATCCTGTGGGCCAGTGTGTGCCCTCGCTGGGGCCCCTGATGCCCCCCACCTCAGGGGCGGCCCCGTGTGCCCCACTGGAGCAGGACTTGCCTTTGGGACAGAGACATGAGGCTTTGGAGCCAGGTTGGGGCTGGCGTGAGGTGGCCCCAAGCTTGGGTGGAAGTGGGGTATGAGGTTTGTGAGCAGAGTGACAGGAACTGGACGCCCTGCGATCTGAGCCTCAGGATGGTGAGCAGGAGGACCAGACCTTCTCATTTTGCAGATGAGGAAACTGCTCTCAGGGACAGCCAGGGCTGCAGTGAACAGCGTGTGCCCCAGCACTAGGCAGCCCTGAGCTCTTTGTTCCATGTGGTTGCCCTTAGGCCACATGACGACTTTAAAGTCTTTCTGCATGCTGAGAGCGTTCCTTTAAGAACCCTTTACCAACTAGGCAGCCTTAATGGGTTTTCCCATTCATAGGCATATCTGGAAAGTGCTCCCTGTGAGTCATTTTGGTCCATAGACGAGAAGAACAGTGATTAATTCTCAAATCAGGATCCTTTTACTTTCTTTTCCAAAGCAAACCATTTGGGTTTTAAGTCAGATATTTCTTCACTCGGGGTGTTAGAGCCGCCCCAGAATAAGAAGCAATGTGTTTGAATGACTCAAAGGTTTTAATTCTTCATGTCTTACAGAAATTTATTTGTATTCCTCCAGCACTTGTGATCAAAATATATGGTTCTTAAACAGATTGTTGTTCCGTTACATTAGAAGCATATTTGTAAACTGCCTGTTTATTCTTCTGAGCTGTGTGAAAGTTTTAACTGCTTGTGGAAAAAAAAAAAGTCTTTCTGGTCATTGTCTGAAACTCGCAGTACAGGAACTCTTGGAAGGGGGGAAGGTAGCACTTCAGAACTTCAGGACGCCATCCTTGCAGCTTCTTCATCCCAGGCCTTGAGCACCCAGCCCCATGTTGGGAGCCAGGGAGGGCCGTGTCTCTGACTAGGGATCCCTGGCCCAGGCTGTCGCAGGGGCAGAGGGCCAGTGGGCTTCTGGAGTGGGGCGGCCTGGAGCACTGCTCCTGAGGAGTTGGCCCTGTCCTTGGGAAGTTGAGAAGACAGCGACCTTCCCTCCATCCTGCAGCTCTGGAAGGACAGAGCTGTGTCCAGTTCCTGGTAGGACTGAGGACTGAATTCATGTCTGCTGCTTGGGGACCCTTCAGTGCCCACAGATTTTGATTTGGAGGATCCCCGACACCCTCGTCTGTCTTGCTGCAGAAGAAGCAGGTTGGGGTGGGAACGAGGACCTCTGGGGGTCAGGACTCCCCTGCCCTTCCCTGCCTGTGGAGCCTCTGCTGTGGAAAAGTTTTGGGGGCACCTCCTCCTCAGGGGAGTTGCATGTATCTCTAGGAGAGCAGCGCCCTGGGGGGTGGCAGGTTCTCGTCTCCCTCAGGAGAGAAGAGGGAGGCCGCCTTGCCCTGGCACCCCTTGCTTCTCTGAGAGAGTGGACTGCAGAGGCTCATTTGGTTAAGAATCCGAGGTTTTTGCCTAAACTGGGTTTGCCTGAGCTCTGTTGTTTGGGTTCCTCATTCTCCTGAAAGTGTTCCCCTTGGTGGTGCTGGTGGGGGCAGCTGGTTGTCTTGCCTTTGGGTCCAGGCCCCAGGCTCCACCCCAGCTGCCTTCCCCGCTGTGATCTGCTTCTCCGTGTGGAGTCACAGCCTCCTGGAGGCTGGTGGAGCCCGTGTGAGTCCTGCTGGGCAGGTGCAATGGGGGTGGCCTGACCGGGGCCCAGGTGGGAAGAGCAGTGGGAAGCTTGGCGTGTGCCTGGGGCAGGGGGATGTCCATGGGGCTTCCAGGGGAAGAAGTTAGAGGGTCCATCTGTTTGCTGGGTGAGGCCTGGTGGGTGGATGCTGGCCCGCTCCTGGCCGGAGCCCCACAGTGAGCAGGCCCACCCAGCGCTGGCTCTCCGTAGCAGGCATCCCTGTGCCCTGCTCCTCCAGGAGAGGGGCCTCCGGGAAGATGAGCTTGGTTGGAAGGTTGTGGGCTGGTCCTGGTCCCCTTCCTTGGCCAGGGGAAGGAATCC
Organism: Myrmecophaga tridactyla; assembly: GCA_004026745.1. NCBI lineage: Eukaryota > Metazoa > Chordata > Mammalia > Pilosa > Myrmecophagidae > Myrmecophaga > Myrmecophaga tridactyla. The sequence continues at coordinate 18,187 of PVIY010022327.1, read as the reverse complement.
ATGCTTGTGTCCGTTCTTTAGTCGGCTCCCAAAGGCCATGGGCACATCTATGGACTCAGGAACTCTGGCATGCAGGCCCTAGGCCTGGGATTTTCTCCTCCGTGCCTCACTTCCTTTCCAAAAGGCAAGCCCACAGTGGGAGGGCAGAGGTCGGTCACCACTGAGGAAATGGAAGAACGAGGCTTGGAGCCACTCTGAAAGTCCCGACTGCATTTGTATGGCTAGAACAGGTGTCTGTCTCACGAGCTGGCCATGGTGTGGTCCTTGCCTGGGTTTGTCTGCTGCCTCAGGCTTCACTGAAGAATGGCAACGGGTGCCTGTCCCGGTCCTCGGTGGGGTACCACCCCCCTGGGCTGAGGGAGCAGCTGCTGGGGAGTAGGTGCAGCCTTCCTGGTAGCCAGGCTGGGACCACTGGCCAAAGTGCTGTTTTGAAGCAAAAATGGAAAATGCGGCCAGATTGGTTTGGGCTTCGGCTCTCACCCCGCTGTCCAGCCCATGTTGGTTTGCTGGGACATCGCAGGGCACCTCATCTCAGGCAGCAGGTGGGGTCAGAGCAGGTGCTTGGGAAAAGCAGCAGGGGCGAGGCAGGGAAGACTCCTGGGTCTCTCCGCATCTCTCCTGTGGCTCCTCTCCATCCTCAGATGCTACTTTGCAACCCGAATGGAAAATGGGTCAGGCCCTGGTGAGGGAGACGCCTCCGGCCGACAGATTGGCGGCCGCAGCCTTTTGGGCCCTGGGCCCGGAGCACAGGGCTCAGATTCCCCCTGGTGTCCTGGAGCCCGGAGGCACCTGAGGCCCTGCGGGGGGCAGGGGGTGCCCGCGACAGAGCAGGTGTGTGACTCGGGGCCCATCTGTCTGCCTAGCCCCGGCCCGCCGACCTGCGCCCGTGTGCCCCCGAGACCACCTCCAGCCACCGGCCTGGGAGGAGAAGCCCGCAGCCCCGACAGCGCAGATCTTCTGGCGTGGGGGGAAGGGGCGGAAGGAGGAAAAACAAAGGCGGGCCAGCGAGCCGGAGCGCGGGAGCGTGAGAGAGTGAGCCGCGCGCCGCCCTCCCCGCGCCTGCCCACCATGTGTCAGTCAGAGGCGCGGCGAGGACCAGAGCTCCGCACAGCGAAATGGTGAGATGCGCCCGGCTGCGTCCTAACCCTCCAGTGCCCCGCCACGACCTCCGGAGGGTCCGCGCTCATGTCCGGCGGCCCCGTGGTGGCAGTGGCGGCAGGGGGCCCGGGGACCAGCCACTGCGGCTGGAGGGGCCCTGCCCGGCTGGCTTGAGTGCCCAGAGTAGGAGAGCACGCTTCAGGTACCCGTGGGTGGGCCTGGCCCGTGACGGCCCCTCCCCACCCCTAGACCCCCGCCTGCAGTGGGGAGGGCGGAGGGGACAGGAGGGACAGCGTCTCCTCCGGGATTGGTCCCTGCACTCTGCAGTGACGGGGCGGGAGCCAGGCTTGCTGGGGGAGGATGCCCATTTGTCTGTCTTTGCTTGGCTTCTGCTGCCTTCCCGAACCTCTTCAAAACAAAACAGGGATGGGCTGGGAGAGAAAGGAGAGGGGCATCTTGGTGCCTGTGGGCTATTGGCATTATGAGCCCAGGGCTCAGCCTCTAGCTTTTTTCTCCATTCTCCATTTTTCCTGACTTTCATTATCAGCTGAGATGCCTCTTTGTTCCTTGATTTGTTGTTCAGCAGCTGGGAGGCAGAGGAGACGGTTCTCTTAGGGGACACAGTTTCAGATGGGAGCTTTAGATCATCTAGCTGAACGCAGTTTTACAGTTGAAGAAACAGGCCCGGGGTCAGCTCCGGGTGGGCAGTTCTGGTGGCAAAGCCCACTCCACCCGCCTTGGTTGCAAAGAAGGGCCAGGGTCAGGAGTGTGAGAGCCGGGAAGTAGCTTAAGAACTGAGGGGGTGCTGCTGAGGATGCTGCCCCTCTTTCCCCATAAGGGACAGAGTTGCCTCTGGCTGGGTTTTGAAGACCCTGACTTGCGGTAGGAAGACTGCAGGTGGACAGGGCTGGGGCAGCCCTGCAGTTAGGGGTGTGCACACAGGCGTGGGTGCATCGCTGTGTGTGGAGGGGTTGGGGTGGGGTTCCTCTGACATCTTGTCAGGCCCCCCCCTCTATTTAGCAGATGAGGAGGGAGAGCCCTGGGGGGTCAGGAAGAGGCTTTCTCCAGGCCTGCAGTGGGATGGTAGCAAAAGACTCCACAAACGGTTCCTGGCTGCTTGGCGAGAGCAGGCTGCCTCCCTGCTGGTGCCTGGGCCATCGGCCGGTGCTCCACTCATTTTTCCCAGGCTGGGTGCTTAGCCCGCAGGCCCCTGCAGGAGTCCCTGCAGGAGTCCCAGGAGTTGGGCCTCCTCTGTCTCCACTGTCCCTTGCTGGAGGGTGGGAGAAGCTGGGGAAGGAGCTAGTCAGGGCCCAGCAGGGTTGGGAAGAGGGTATGGTGGGGCCTTGGCAGAGAGGAAAAGTGGCTGAGGGGTCTTGGCTGGGGCCAAGGGGATGGAGGCAGACAGTGGTCCTGTCTAGGTTGGGGGTGTCTCCCAGGTCCCTTTCTGCCCTGGGTGGCTGGTACTGACCCGGGCCTCTGCATGGTGTGCCCTGCAGGTTGCAGTTCCCCCAGCTGGCTCTGAGGCGGAGGCTGGGACAGTTGAGCTGCATGTCCAGACCCGCCCTGAAACTGCGCTCCTGGCCCCTGACTGTCCTCTACTACCTCCTGCCTTTCGGCGCCCTCAGGCCACTCAGCCGGGTGGGATGGAGGCCCTTGAGCAGGGTAAGTGTTTGCGTGGCCACCTGGCCCTTCCTCTGGGTGGGTCTGAGGTTGGGAGCCCAGGAAAGGCCTGAGGCAGGGAGAGAGTTGGCGACCTCAGGCAGGGTGGCTGTGGGCCTGGGAGGTCGGGAAGACCAAGGCAACTTTTAAGAGGCTGGGCCTGGGGTGGGCCCAGCCATCCCGCTGCGGGGGGGGGGGGGGGGGTCCATAGGGGTTGCTGTCTGCTCTCCTGCCTGCATCTGTGTCAATTGGGGGCTCTACAATTCTGGGGATTTGGAAAATGGTATTTGCCCCCCAAATTTCTGCACTCAGGGAGGAGGGATCTTAGAGGTGATTTTAAGAAGAATCTAAATTCTTGGATGCCATAGGTGTTCAGGAAGGCTGGAGCTGGTCTGGGCCCCTCTTGGGGAAGGATGCCATTGAGGAACCACCCCGGGTGGGACTAGAGGAGTGAGAAATGCCCTTGGGCAGCCGTTGTGAGGGCAAGAGCTCAAGGGCGCCCCGTACCAGGCGTTAAAGCGACTGCAGCCTGTGCCCAGCAATAGCTGCGGCAGCTCCAGGCGCCAGGTTGGCTAGCGGCAGGGCTAAGGGCACTCCTCTGGGAACCACTCCTCTGGGAACCACTCCTCAGTGCCTCATGGGGATGTTTAAACTTAAAGTTGGAATGAGATGATTTTTAAACCTTGGGGAATTGGTATTGTGGTTATCTTCAGACAGATGGCCTCTAGTCAGAGGTGGTTCCACCATGAAGTTGAAGAGGCTGCCCGTTCTGGGTGGCTGGCCCTGAGGGAGGGGCTCTGGGACCCGGTGGGTAGAATCCCAGCGGGTCTGCTCTCCTCACCCTCCTGGGGAGGCACTCAGGGCAGCCTGCTTGGTGTGGCTTATCACAGCAGGTCCCCGCGTGCTGGCTGGAGATGTGGGGCCCGGCCTCCCCGGGTCCTGAGGCCCATGTGACAGTGCTAGGGAAGTCTGCACCCGATGATGTCACTCAGCGGGGTTCTTGGCTCCTGTCACGACAGGGAGTACCCGTTCCGGGGTGTGCTTGTCCCGTGCACCTCATGCCTGTGCACCACTTTGCTGTGGTGGCCTGGGGTGCGGGGAGCGACCCCATCTCACTGTCTCCTGCCCCCCGGCTGGTCTCTCCCAGCGACAGGGGTAGATGCTGTTTGACCTTTGCGTGAGGTGACTGAACCTCCCCGGCCTTGGAGCTGTGTGGGAGCATCACTGTCTCCACGGTCTCCTACTGGCTGCTGCAGTCTGGTTCCTAGTGGGAAACAGCCACATCACAAAGTCGACGTGGGCACCGCGTCCTCCCGGGGTGGCTCTCTGGGCTCGTTGAGACCCGGGGAGATGGTGGTACCATGGCTGGAGCTGGCGTCCACTGGGCAGTGTGACCAAACTCAGACCCACGACAACCCTCTCCCTCCTCTTGTGGCCTGCAGGTGACCCTGTACAAGTCGGTGCCAACTCGCCTGCTGTCGCGGGCCTGGGGCCGCCTCAATCAGGTGGAGCTGCCGCACTGGCTGCGCAGGCCTGTGTACAGCCTGTACATCTGGACCTTCGGCGTGAACATGAAGGAGGCTGCCGTGGAGGACCTGCACCACTACCGCAACCTCAGCGAGTTCTTCCGGCGCAAGCTGAAGCCACAGGCCAGGCCCGTGTGTGGCCTGCACAGCGTGGTAAGGTCCCGGGCTGGCCAGAGGCGAGACCCTTGCTTCCACCTCCCCAATAGTGTGCTTCTTGCCTGTGTCTTTGGGGAACCCTTTTGAATTTGATGGTAGCAGCAAGAGGCCTGGCCATGTCGGGAGGGGCTGGGGCCCAGGGATTAATCTCCTTGGAGATAGGGGAGGCCCTCCCTTCCCTCCTAGCAGGTTTTCTCCTCACCCTTTCAGATTAGCCCATCAGATGGGAAGATCCTCAATTTTGGGCAGGTGAAGAACTGTGAGGTGGAACAGGTGAAAGGGGTCACCTACTCCCTGGAGTCATTCCTGGGCCCCCGTATCTCTGCAGAGGACCTGCCTTTCCCACCAGGTGGGTCTCAGCCAGAGGCATGGCTGCTCTTCCATGTGGATGGGCCAGATGTAGGAGGGCTGAGGAAGGAGGTGGGGCAGGAAGAGAATGTAAAGCCGGGGAGGCTTTGGGAAATGAGGACCAAGAAGGCTCTGATGGAAGCTTCTGGGACCCTCAGTGGAGTCTGTACAGCCTGCATGCAGGCTCCATGCTGGACACCCACGGTGGATGGGTGGGTTCAGGGCCTGAGCTTGCTCGGGGCCAGCTCCTGCCCTCACGTCTGCCCCACAGCCACCCCCTGCAGCTCCTTCAAGAGCCAGCTGGTCACCAGGGAAGGGAATGAGCTGTACCACTGTGTCATCTACCTGGCCCCTGGGGACTACCACTGCTTCCACTCACCCACTGACTGGACTGTCTCCCATCGGCGCCACTTCCCAGGTAGGCCCAGGGCCCAGAAAATGGGTGGGGGCTGCCTCCAGAGGTTCTCAGCTGCCCAGGGAAGGAGAGAGAAGGGGGCAGCACACAGAGGTCCCCCCCTTCTTGGGTCCAGGGGGCCCCCATGCTCCAGATTTAATGTTTTTGCCCCTCAGGCACTAGATGTCCTGGGGTGGGTTGTGGAGGCTGAATGCCAACTGCCTCAGGCTGGAAACTGGGAGGCAGGTCTCGCTCCTGCTTGATTCCTCCTGCCCCGAAAGCTGGGTAGGTGTGATAGCTCTCCCTGCCCCTCAGGCTCGCTGATGTCCGTGAACCCTGGCATGGCCCGCTGGATCAAAGAACTCTTCTGCCACAACGAACGGGTAGTCCTGACTGGGGACTGGAAGTATGGCTTCTTCTCGCTGACGGCTGTGGGTGCCACCAACGTGGGCTCCATCCGCATCTACTTTGACCGGGTGAGTGGAGCCAGGCCCTGTGAGACCACCTACCCCACCTCCTCTGCAGCAGTATCCGATGGTCATGTCCCTGCAGGGGTCAGGTCTGCAGGCCAGGCCTCGCCCTGAGGAGGGGGGAGTGGTGCTGAGTGCCTGCTTCCCATAGCCAGGGCCTCCCTCCCACTTTTGCTGTCATTTTTGCTGTTAGCCTGTCTCAAGATGGCTGAAAGAAATGAAAGGGAGTTAACCTTCCTGCCTGGCACTTTGCTTCTCCCAAGAACCCTGGCTAGAACCCTGGTCAAAGCTGAGGGAGGGAAGAGGGAATGGGGGGAGAGCTGCTGAGCCTGGGATGGGTCCTGCTGACTGAGGGTGGAACTTGGGACAAGGCTGGAGTTCCTGGAGGCCGGCCACCTTGCCTGTGGGGCTGCCTTTTTTGTCCGTTTGTGACAGTGCACCCCCCGCTGCCATGGGTGTGGGCCCTGTAGCAGTGTGTGTGCTGGGAGAACAGTTGGGGTGGTCCGAGTTCTGTCCCTCCTGAGCCCAGGTCATGGCAGTGTCAGGGATGGTGTGTGGGACTCGGCCTTCCTGAGCTGGGTTGGGTGGTGGTGGGGAGTGAGCAGCTATGCCAAAGGCCAGCCTGCAAAGCCCAGAGTGCGCCTTGCCCCCAAACACACTGGGGGGAGGGGGCCTCTACCCCCCTTCCCGTAACACCTGTGACCTGGGGCCCCTATCCTGCCCCCAGGACCTGCACACGAACAGCCCGCGGTACAGCAAAGGCTCCTACAACGACTTGAGCTTCGTGACGCACACCAACAAGGAGGGCGTCCCCATGCGCAAGGGCGAGCACCTGGGCGAGTTCAACCTGGGCTCCACCATAGTGCTCATCTTTGAGGCCCCCCAGGACTTCAACTTCAAGCTGAAGACAGGACAGAAAATCCGCTTTGGGGAGGCTCTGGGCTCCCTCTAACGCCCTTTCCTGGCTGTGGATGCTGCTGCCGGGAAATCTTCCAGAAGGAGAGAAATGTGAGGGTATTTTAGACGGAAATCCTGAGGCCACCCGGGTGAGGGGCTGTCTTGAGGCTGTGGGGGTCTGACCAGGCAGGACCTGAGGCTTCCACCCTCGCCGTCCAGAGATACGGACAGAGGCTCTCGGCCCTACCCGGCAGGGACCAGTGCCTTCTGCAACCACCTCTACTAGGCTATCCCCCGTTCCCACCTACAAAGAAAGAAAAAAGTCTAAGCTGGGGTGATCTCAAACTCAGTTTTGGGTCTTTTTTAACCTGTTAAATAAGCTGGAGTCCCTCATCTCTTCAGCCTAAGTTGGTTTTGGTGGTAAATGGTAATGTGTCTTCTTGTTTCTCCTCCGTCACCTTGGCCGTTCTGTCAGCCCCCTTTGCTTTTGGCCTGCGCCCTTCTCTCTCTCCCGTGCACAGGGTGAGGTGCCCCTGGGCACTGACTGTGGACCCCCACGTTCCAGAACAGGCCCACACAGCCTTTACGATGCCTGCTGTCCCCAAGTTCTCCTCACTGGGAAAAGCTACATCTTTTGTCTTTGCACTCGTGGTGGGCGCACCGTGGGCTCTTACGGCCCGTGTCTTCTCCTGGGACGGCTTGGCCCTCTGCAGCCTCAATGGGCACCCTCCAGAGCGGGCCTTTTCCTCTCCAGCAAACCTGAGCCTACTCAATGGAGTCTAATGTGAACGGAGTGCACGCCCAGGTAACTCCCAGAACAGGGAGAGCCAGTCCTTGGGTCCCCTCCCCGCCCCCTTACACTGCATGAAATAGGGGGAAGTCGCTGCTATTGAGGCCCGGGGGCTTGTGGAAGCAGAGGAGCCCTGCTGTGCATATGGGGTGGGGGTGGGGTCAGTGCCTAGGAAACAAACCATGTCCTCAGGTACCAGGTACGCAGTCCTTAGGGTGCCACTGAGAGTTGGGGCAGGGCCATGCTTCACGTTGATCCTGGGGATGCTGTGAATTTCTCCTGCAGGAGAAGCCATTGAACTTTCTCAACTGTATCAGTAGGCACAGTATTTTTGTATGAAAAGTGGGAGACTTCTGAACAGTAATTCATTTAATCGCAAACATTTTGAAATAAAAAAAATTTGAACTCATTTCAGTTTTGTGTTCTGGTTCTGGAGGGGCCTTGAGGCTCCAGGTGCCCAGCACCTGCCTCCCAGCACGAGGACAGCTAGCACAGAGCCCGCCGCAGGGCCTGGACACGGGCGATGCAGGTGCGGATGGGCTGGCGCTGGGCCTGGAGCTCTGCGGCCAGGTGCTGGATCTGAGCTTCTACCTGGGGACAGGGACAGAGTTGGGGGCAGGCGGCTAAGGGGGGTACAGTTTGGAGCTTCCCCCTACGGCTGGCCTGGGGCCTCACCTGTTCAAGCTCTTTCTGTACCTGCTGCTCTGCTGCCTGGGCCTCGGGCCTGGGCTCCTCCTGGCTCAGCTCCAGCCACCTTCGCAGGCTGCGGGCTTGCCGCTCACAGGACCTGGGGAGAAGCACACCAGCTAATTCTGGTGCAGGGTTGGAGAAGTGGAGAGATAAGGGGCTTAGAGGGCCCCATTCCACCTTCCCCAGCAGACAGTGACTCCCATGGGCCCAGGTGAAAACGCCCTCACTCCCCTCTCTCTGCACAGAGCCAGGGTGCAGGGGCGGGGTCCAATTCCTCTGAACCTCCCAAGGCTCCTGCTGGTCATCGAGCACAGGAAACACGCGCTCTCTGTACTCAAGACCAATTTCCTGCTGGGATGCAGGTAAGGCAAGACGAGGTCTCCTCAGTGGAGCCTGGGGCCAGGCCCGTCTTCAAGCCCCTTTGTCACCTGGTGTTAGAATCACATGGTCACTGGATGTGCGCCTGCTTTGCTTCCACACATCCAGATCAGGTTTTTATGGTCTTGCTCAGCTTAATCAACACCCAGTGAAAGCTGCCACTGTGTCCCCCAGGTAAGGCATACTGATACCCCTCCAAATCATACCAAGGAGGGTAAAATTACCAGCTGTGGTAATTTTAGGAGGAGAGGGGAGCCTTTTTGGAAGCACCCACCTTGCACTCCTGTCCCGCTTAGTATGGGTCCATCACCCCAGGCCCTGGTGGCCAGCATGGTAGGGAAGTCTCACGCCCTGCCTCACCACGCCAGGGCCTGTCCCTGTGGACATTAGTAAAAGGCAGGTTTTGAATCTCACCGAAGGTTCTGCTTGTTGGTCTGGTAGTGCTGGAATTGCTGACGAATCCCTTCAAGCTCAGTCTCGAGTTCTGCGCAGCCTGTCCCCAGGAAAGTGAGGTTGAGCTCGACAATCTCCCCTTTCCATCTGGGGCTAGTGAACAGAGGGGCCAAAGCACAGCTTCTTCCCGCCCCGCCAGGTCCAAGGCACACACCTGTGGTTTCAGAGCCATGCCCAGGATGGGCCCTGGCACCTGTGAAGTCCCCTGGGAGCATCAGAACACGGTCAGGGGCCCTGGGGACAGTTGGCTGTACAGACACCTACAAAAGGGGGGGGGCTGCTGAGCAGAGAAACCAGGAGGCAGCCCGGAGAGTTCCTTAGTGCCCTCTGACTCCCCACTGCTGGCCAGAACGGCCACGCACCTGCCCCAGCCAGCCCCCAGGACCTGAGGGCCACTGGACAAAGTTCTGCAACCAACCCAAGGATACACCACTCCACCCTGCACCCCACTTTTCCAAGGGTTTGCTTAGTGTCAGACCATTCTCCCCAGCCTTGCAGACCTCCACACCCCAGCCCCACCTGAGCCCCTGCCTGGCTGCCTCACACTGGCATGACTGTGCTCATTGTCCAGCCATGCCCCTCCTGCGCGCTCCCTCTGGGGGAAGTGGACTTGCCCCTCCTGGGTCACAGCCAGTGTGTGCAACAACCCCTCAACCACACACTCCATTCCAGCCAGTGTCTGTGCACCCCCCCCTCCACGCACACACACTCCTCCCAAGGCCAGACTCCTGCCAGAGCTGGCTCCAGCCCTCAGCCCTGGAGTTGGCTGTTCACCGTCACTTAAGCTGGGCCCTGCAAGCACCAGCCGTGTGCTTGGGCCTGAGCGTGCTGCACTCTCTCCCCTCGGTCACTTCTCTGTGCACAGAGCATTCACCTGTGACCTTTTTCTTGGCTTCGGTGGCACCACACACCAGGTTTTCTCACTCCTCCCTGCCTTCCCTGCTCGGGCTCTTCAGCCTTTGTCCTCCCTCTTACTGGCTCCCTTGGTGACCCCATCGGTTCCTGGGGATGTACAAATGACATACACCAGGCATCCTCTAATTCAGGATCTGGCTCTGACCTCTTCCACGAAGGGCAGCCTCCCAAGCCTCTTAATCTCAAATGTGACAAGTTCAAAACTGGTTCCTAACCCCTGTTTTCCCTTTCTCAGTAAATGAACTTACCACTCACCAGACTAGTTGAGCTGGAAGCCTAGGAGTGACCCTCACTTCCCTTCCTGACCCATCGCCCCACTTTCCTCCAGGGGCTGCTCCCTGGAGTGTGGCCATCCCCTCTCTCCACTTCTACGGCCACCCAAGTCCAGGCGGCGACACCCTTTGCCTGGGTCACCACGACGGCAATCCACCCACCCTGCACACAGCGGCAAGTGACAGGTTCCGACTTGACCCGCTGTGACTCGCTTACAAACCTTCCACAGCTTCCCTTTCTTTACTAGCTCCCATGCGAGTGGTCCAAAAGGGAATGACCAGGATGGAAACCACAGTCCTCTGTGACCTCGTCTTGGAGGTCACACACCCTCACTTCCTCACTATTCTCCTCCTTAGAAGCCAAGCTAAGCCCAGCCCTGAGTAAGGGGAAGGGGCCAAGTTCTGCGACACTGCCCAAGATCAGACGAAGGAACTTCTCCCCCAAACCCGGCCCCTCCGATGGGTGCCTCTCAGCGTCAGTGACCCCCACTAAGAACCCCTGGAGCCTGCCCGGGATGCCTCCTCCCCCCACACCCCCTGTGCATGAGCCAACACCACGTCCTCTACTTTTCACCCCTTGCACATTTCAGCTTCTAGGCAGCAGAGTGGGGCAGTTATTGGTCAGAGCCTGGTCTCCCAGGCGGAATCCTGGGCGATTTACTCATCCTCTCTGCCTGTCTCCTCACCCTAAACTCGGGATAGCAGCGCCTACCATTCTGTGAGGCTGACCTGACCCTGCTAAGCCCTGCAGCTGCGTCTGTCCCCACTGTGTCCCCGAGCACGGTGTGAAAAAGCACCCACACACAATCAGGACGGATGGACCCCTTGTCTTCCCGGGCCAGGGCTGCTCCAGAAACAGTGTGTACAGCTGTGGCAACAGCACCAGAAGCACGAGAAAGAATAGTGAAGGCCAGACCAAAGCCCCAGGTAACCAACCAGGGGGGCTGGTGAGGACTTACCCTGGCAGGTGGTGCTGCGCCACGCACCAGGAAGGAGGAAGGGGGCAGCAGCAGGGCCCTGGGCTGAGGCAGGGGTGCCGCCTGGGCCTCTACCAGGAAGGGCTTTGTCAGGGAAGGACCCGCCGGCTGGGCCAGCACTAGGCAACGCTCCTGTGACTTCTCAGACCTGAGGGGAGGGAGGTCAGGTGTCTAGTCATGCCTCAGTACTTTTCCCTGGGATGGAGAACCCTTTCTGCCCGTGGAACAGGAAGGAAAGGGAGCTGTTCACCCTAGGGCCACCTGACCTACCCCTTTCCCCCAAGGGTGTCACAACCCAGGGGCCTCTGGTTCTGCACAGGCTCCAGCAGGAAGTCTGGGCGTCGGGGCTGCTTCCTTGCCGAGCGGGTAGCATTCCTGAAAAGAAACAGGCCGTGCCTCTAGGCTGGTGGGGAGGGATCTTCTAGTTCCCCCACTTAAGCCCCTCATTTTCATAGGGAGATGGAAGTTCAGAGAAGGAGAGGCTGTTGCCCTAGGACACAAGCTGGGGGACAGGGGGCCAAACCACAGTACTAGCACTTCATCAGTGGGGCCTGAGGCCATCTCATCTGACCTCTCCTGCAACCCTGCCAAGGAGGTGCTGTCCCCACTTCACAGGAGGGGAGACGGCCTGAGGCAGGAAGGCTCCTGTCCCAGGTCCCAGCCAGGAAGACGACGGAGTTGGGGAGACCACCCAGGGCGGTGGGAGAGAGGCAGGAATCGGCACAAATAGGTTTCTGACAGGGAGCCAGCTTCAAGGCTGTTAACAAAGAGGGACGCTTGGCAGGGGAGAATGTGGACAGAAGGGCAGCACTGCCCCACAGCGCATCCCTGCGCTCAGTTACGTGAACCACTTTGACAAAAAAAGAAGTGTTCCGGCAGCAAGGCAGGGGAGAGGGGCTGGGAGGCATCGGAGAGAAGGGGGCATGTTTCCTGAGCTTCTGGAGGAAAAGGAAAAGGTCTAGAAATCTCTCTCCACCTCTCCCGCTGCCCTGTGGTCCTCTCAGTTGGGACCTGGCAGAAAGGGAGTAGAAGGTGCGGGGAAGAGGTCTGAGCAGCTCGGCGGGGAGGAGACTGTGACTGGCCGAGCCATCCCTTCAGGGTTGGGTTTCTCACCTTCTTGTGCAGTCACAGCTCTTGCCCAAGACAGGAGCGAGGAGACAGAGTGGGGGGCAGTCGAGGGGTGGATACTCACAGCTCCAGGAGCTGGGGTTCTCCAGCCTCCAGCAGCAGACTTCCCAGACCTCCGGCAGCCCCACGAGGCGCTTGTGGCCTCTTGGCATCCAGGCGGGTGGTGTCCCCAGCCCCAGTAGCACCGCGGATGAAAGGAGGACCCTCAAATGTCACTCTCCTGCTGGGTGCAGCGGGGCTGGGGGGCGGGAGCTCCCTGCTTGAGCCCAGAACCTTCCGCTTCCAGAGCATGGCACAGCGACGGGCCGCGCAGTGGCGGCTGCAGGCGGCCTGCCCACATGGCCTCGCGTCAGCCAGGAGGGGCCAGGCCGGTGCTGTGTCCTCCCTCTCCCCACAAGGAGGGTCCGGCCGGCCCTACCTGGATCTGCTGCTGGGCCTGAAGCTGCTGCCGGAAGGCCCTGGTACCGGCTGAGAACCTCAGGAGGCGGGTGACGCCCTCCCGGAGGAGCTGATGGTGGTAGGCCTGCGCCGCCTGCTCCAGCCGCGCCTTCTTCCGCCTCCTCTCCAGCACGAAGAGCAGCCACGCGTGCCAGGCCTCGGGGAGGGCAGGGGCTGAGGCCCAGCTTGCCCTGCTTGGGGCTCCCCACCTCCCAGGGAGCTTTCCACTGCTGCCTTCCCCCGACTCGAGGCAGGCGCGAAGCCCACGGTCCCCTCTGGGGACAAGTGAACCCCAATTACCTTTGCCTGGAGCGAGAAGGACCAGAACCATAGAGCCCGCGCCGTGCCCTGCTGCTCCTGCTTCCTGGCAACCCACTGTGGGCAGAGAGAAGGCCGCCTCAGGGAACAACGGAGAGGCCAGAAGGCAGAGCTGAGCAGGGCCAGGCCTGACACAGGGAGGCCTAGCAAAAAGGAAAGGCTGGAGGCGGAGGCACGCCAGCGTCGGGAGATGGGCCGATGCAGAAAGGGAGTCTGATCATTCACTCCTTCATTTGCTCATCAGCCATCCACTGAGCCCCCTTTCTGGGGCCTCTACCCTGAGGCAGGCAGCCAGGGGGTCAGACAGGAGGACACTGAGACTGAGCCGGGCATGCAGAAGAAACTGGGGCCTCTGGGAAGGTGCCTGGAAGACGTCCCACAGCTGAGTGTTCAGGCTCGGGAAGAAGCAGCTGGAGACCAGAGGGCATCCTAAGGGGGCTGGAGGGGCCAATGGGTACCCAAGGAGGCCACGCGCATGCACTTGCAATGAAACTGCAACAGCCAGTTGTGAGCTAGAGGCGATTTCCCCTTCCCCTTGGATCTGGGCTGGCCCTGTGGCACGTTTTGACTGACAGATGTCGGGGAAACTGACGCTCTGCAACTCCCAGAGCTGGGCCACGAGAGATCTGCAGCTTCAGCCGTCACTTCTTAGGAGGCTCCTTTCCGGGACCCGGCCCCCAGGCTGTGAGGAGCCAGGGCCCCTGGCGCACAGGCCCATGGCAGCTGTGAGAAGGAAACCACTGGAGACCTCCTGGGCAGCTTGATCCAGCCCCAGAGGAGCAGGAGAGGCAGCAGCTGAGCAGCCCCAGGGCCGTGAGCAACAGTCCAAGTGGTGCCGGCAAAGCCACCACTTTCAGGGCAGTTAATGTGGCACGAGAGAGCTTGGATGGAGGGGAGCAATACGTGCGGAGACAGGGGAAGACGTAGGCCTCGTCAGGTCGGGCCAGAGTGGGAATGGAGGGGGATAAGAGCCAGGGTGGGAACGCTGATGCAAGGAAAAGCCTGGAGCAAACAAAGAACAGCAAGTGTCACCATCCGGTACGGTCATTTCCTGCGAGAAGGGGGTCAACAGGGCAGCTAGCCAGGCAGCAGAACCTCTACCTGTACGTGAGCAAGACAACAGAGGCCGGGCAACAGGAAGAGGGCTGGTCCAGGTCCCAGAACCCCAGCACGATCCCAGCAAGGCGCTGGGAGTTTCCCTGAGGCTTCTGCCTGACTCCTCTTTGGGGAGACTGTCCTGACCCCCAGCCCGTATCAGCCCTGCCCGGCACCCACCACTCCCAGGCCCTCTTCTTGCTGAGTATTCTGCCCCCGCTAGGAGGGCTGGCCACGCTGGGCCCCTGAGGGGTGCTCACCCCACACCTGACACATCAGGAATGATGGTTTGGAAAGGGCAAAGGGCAAGAGCTCTGGCAGGAGGGAGCGCGTGGAGGCCGTGGGGCTGGGCTTGCAGGGAAGCGGTTTACGGAGCTCAAAGACAATGAGAAAAGCTAGGGGCAGCTCTGGGCAGTGCAACCCAGAGACAGAAAGATGGGAACGTGGATTTGAAGAGTTTTGCTGGGCACAGTGAGTGTGATCACTACATTTCATATAACATCTGGATACTACACTGATGTATCTTTCAATGTGACACTGTAGAAACATGGCCTGGAGGTGACTCGACCTTTTACCAGAAGCTGATGGTGCCACAAAATGACTGGGGATAAGAGGCTGATATTAAAAACAGTGAACCAGAGGTGGGGGCTGAAGGCCACCCCCAGCCCCACCCTGGGGAGCCGGCAGAAGGAGAAGAAGGGCAGGGGTGTCTTGAGCGCTCCCACCTGCTGTCTCCACTGGAGGAAGCAGGAGCGGCTGAGTCTCTGGGCCAGGAACTGGGTGCCCTGCCTCTGCAGGAGCTGGGGAGAGAGCAGGCACACAAGCAGGTAAGTCCCGACTGGAATCAGGTACCCCATGCCCTACAACCAGAGGGAACATCTACCCAACCACTGGGCCAGAGGCCCCAGCCCAAGGGAACCACCCTCCTGGGCCTGGTGTACCTGGCGGGAGTGGCGTGGATGACCACGAGGGCCCTCAGCTCTAACGAGCCATGGCCTGCCGTGACACCAGGCTTCCCTGCTGAGCTCCTTCCACTTGGGGGGAGCTGATTCTACGGCTGGTCACGCCCCACCCTTCACCTAATACCCAGAGAGGCTCTGGCAGCCTTCTTCCCACAGGATTCCCAGCCACCCAGCACCCATATCGGCTGCCCTGAGTTTTGGCAAGAAGGACTTCTTCCTGAGAGGCAGGCTCCCGGCCTGGTCAGCCCCTGCCACAAAGTGGCTGCCTGCTGCCTGCCTCACCATTTTCCTGATGCACCCCAGGTGGTACGTCTTCCACCGGGCCATGGCTTCCAGCAGCAGCCGCCGGCGGTGATGCAAGACAGCCCTCTCCTCCTGGACCCTCTGGCCGGCTGACCTCTTACTGTGGGCCCGCCAGCGCCAAAACACAGTCCGGAGACAGCCTAGGGCAGAGCCGAGCAAGGGTTTGCTCTTTGAAGCATTTCCACGAGCGGCTGTGACACACTGAAATCTGGAGTGTGGAGGCAGTGGAGCTGGGGGCAGGTAGGGGGATCTGCCAACAGCTGGTGAGGCCACCATGTGGCTGCACCTTCTGTCAGGACAAGGATGGTCCTGGCTACTGTCAGTGGCGGGAAGTCCCTCGGGGGCCGGAACCAGACCTGCTCGGTTTGCTGTGGTGCCCCCTGAGAGCCTGGCCAGAGCTACTGCCTGTCTGTAGCCACTCACGGTATGCCAGGGGCCCTCACAAGGCTACCCAAAACGCCACCGGGCACAAAAGGACGGGGACAAGTCTTGTTCTGAGGGAGCTGGAGAGGCTTTGTGTGAGCTGGAGCAGTGGCAGCCCTGCTGTACAGCAGAGGAAAGCCAGGCTCGCTAGGGAAGCTGAAGCAACCTGAGCCGTGCCCAGGGAAGAGGGGAGAGGAGTCTTTTATTTTTGCCTCAGTCAGCAGATTCTCTCCCTTTGGTGAGAGCAAGCATTTTCCTCTGGCTAATTTTTTTTCAGTCCCCAAGACTCGTTTTAGAGACAAGAGAAGAGCACAGCTCCCACGGCACCAATGCCGAGTGGGGCGGGAAAGTGGCAAGACGAAGGCGGCACTCAGCAACAGGAGCTGATGCGTTCAGCACATTAAGTATACCTGCACGTATTTGGTCTTACTGAACTCCCGTGACACCTCTATTTTACAGATGAAGAGACTGAGGCTCAGAGAGGCAGGCCACACAGCCACCTGGCACTCTGCACTACCATCTGGGACCTCCCTCCGGCCCAAGCAGCCAGCCCCTCTGGCTGGCTATCAGGGTGAGCCTGAGACTCTAAGGCCCTAAGAGAAGCTGAGATGTGCTCCCCGGGTCTCCACTGTGCAGCGACCATGGGGTGACCACACAGCAGCTCGTCACCCTGCCTCCAGATCCCTTTGATCAGCATCACGGACGTGCCCTTGCAGGGCCTGCTACTATCCCCTTCCCTAGCGAAGCTGCCCAAGCTACAGTCCCTGGAAGAGAAGCAGTTTCCGGTGGCATCTTGCTGCCTTGTCCCGTCTAACTCCCCAGCGTGGCCGACCAGCCAGGGGTGCACACCTGCCCTGGGAGGCAGCCAACCCACACTAGCCAAGGCCTCTGCGGGGCTGGGTGCAAAGGCTCTGTCCAAACAGAGGCTGAAGAACTGGCACCGCCATCCAGCTGCAGTCTTGGGAATGTGCCCTAGAAGCGCGGCCACTGGTTTCTGGGGTGAGGAGCCGTGCAGGCACCCAGCAGGGAAGTACACTAATGTGGAGGAGACGCAGGATGCTGTGACTTCAGGGACATAGAAATGCCAACACTGGTGATTTTTGTTCTGGAACAAACTATAAAGCCAACCTGACATCACGATCAATTTTCTGAATGGCCGGTTTAAACCACTTCCCACTGCCTTTGTTTTCGTTTGTCTTTTCACTAGGAGCTGTCCCTTTTGGAGAGCTGGGCCGAGCCGCCCTGTGCTGCGCCCTCCACCTCTGTGATGGCCCCGCTGACACTGGCGGGCACAGGCACGGTCTCCTTTTGCTCCGGATGGTCCTGCCGAAGTTTTGTAGAGCAGGTAATGGGGGCTACCTGAGGCCATCACTGAGCAAGTGTTCAGTCCCGACACCTACAGAGGCCCAACCACACGAGGAAGCAGGACCCTACCACGACCACTGGCATGTGCCATCTATGGGGTATGGACGGGCTTTCTCGTCAGAGCCACCCCCACCGAGCACGCTCGCCGTTCTAGCCTCATTTCCATAATTTCAAGCCTTGGCTTTTTAATTTAACATCAACTGGCTGGTAATTGGTTGGGGACGGAGTTTTATGAGAAGGAAGCATATGGAGGACCAAGAAAGTTCCACGCCCTGCAAACTCAATGTGACGCGCCTCCAGGGACCCCGCGTACCCCGATCCAGCACCTTCCGGGCGGCCGCGATGGCGCAGCCCTCCTGCAGCCGGTAGTATATCTGCATCGACGTGGCCTCTCTCCAGTGGAGCAGGACCTACGGGGCAGGTGGGGAACAGAGAGGCCGTGACTGCACGGCCCGGCTTCTCGGGTCTGCTTCGGCTCTGCAGTGACAGCTTCACCGAGGAACCATAGTTGACATCCCTCACCCACACTCTGGAGGGCTCCTGCACCTCCCCACAGGCCACAGAGAACCAAGAAGGGTTCTCAGAAGACCAGAAGGATTCAAACTTCATACCAAGCCATAAAGAACATGCTACACAGGTTTCGATTCTATCCTTATTTGTTAAGTGGGACCTATCCATTACCTACAGTTTTTTATAAATGAGGTATATATCAGAGTAAGCAAATGCTCTAAAAAGAGGTCACACCATCAGGAAGCCTGATGGCTGCTCCCCAACAATCAGGAAGTCCACTCCCACCACAAAGGCCTCTACCCTCCAGAGCCCTGAAGCCGAGCACAGGGCCTTCCCATCCATCTTTTAGGAGGCGACGTTCCCCCGAGAAGAAAGGGGGTCTCGACCAGGTCAGTGCTCACCAGCCCCAGGAGGCCTGGCGGCTGGCCAACGGCTTTCCCCTAAAACAGCCCTGAGTTCAGGGGCTGTGCCTGTTACTTCCTTTCTGTCTGGCCCCCTTTGTCATGCCACATGTACTCTTCCTGCTGCCATCCATCCCTGACCCTTGCACACAGGCCCAGGCCCAGAAGTTTCCGACAACCCTCCCAGGCAAAGGGACACGGTGGTGGTTTGGGGTCGCCTC
>PVIY010022326.1:0-41024 GCA_004026745.1 Myrmecophaga tridactyla | reverse complement strand
CTGGCATAAATTCCTTGGTTAACCGATGTGACAGCCCATAGTGCTGTTCTCTAGAGGGATGCCCTTGTCATTGTCTATCAGGGTCCCTGCATTTGCCCTCTGGGAGGGTCTCTCTTGTCCATTAGGGTCCATGGCCCTATTTAAGGCAGGCAATGAATGAAGTGTGTGCTTTTCCGGGGGCTGTGCAGGTTTTTATAGCCCATAAACTGCGAGTGTAGGGCTATGGGCTAGGGGTTACTTCAGGAATCTGGGTGGGGGGGTATAGCATTTACTGGCCAGACTTGTAGTGCCCTTGAAAATACAGTTTGCTGGAAAATTTTGCAGTTTTTCAATCTGTTTCCATCAGTTCCAAATGCAAGGGTCCATTATCAAAAATTGTGCCTAGACTTAAAAACTGATCTCTTGTTTAATGGCCTCTAGTCTCTACCCATATATCCTCTTCTCAGTTTAACCATGACTCCCTTAAGGTGATTTGAAACAATACATTTGTGCAGGAAAACAATACTTCAGATGATCTTTGCCATTGGACTGGTTTGAATTGTCTGAGCTACAAGTTTTAAGGGAAGTGATTTTCTAAATATAAAATAATTTAATTAAACATAGTTACTTCCTATGTTTTTTCTGCATCCCCTGATTAATTTATTTTCTTCTTTTAGTATTTCCTCCAAAAAAAGTTTCCAAAAAAAGTGGCAAAATAAACTGAACCTTTGTATGCCTGAGAATATTTTTATAACACCCTCACATTAAATGGGAAACTGGGGAGATATAAAGTTTAGATACAATGTGGCTTTTTTCTTTATGGTTTTAAAAATTTTACACCTTTTTCTTCCTACTTCTAATTCTGCTGTTGAGAAATTTCAAATAAAGGTAATCCTTGTTCCTTTTGATCAGTTTTTTCTTTTTAGAACTTAATAGATGTTTCCAAATGTAATTAATGTTTTTAAAGTTTATTATAATGTGGCTTAGTCTGGATTTCACCTTATTTTTTCTTATGTATATTCTTTATTTTTAATCTCTGAAGCCAGAAGTCATTCATCTTTTCTTTTTTTTTTTGTGAACTTCCAAATTGAAATGTAACTTATATGACATCAAGTGCACAAATTTTAAACATATAGTCCAATGACTTTTTTACACAGTGAATAAACCCATGTAACCTTCACCAATTTCAAGATATAGACTATTCCTAATATCCCAGAAAAGTAGCTATTTTTAAACTTCTATTACCATTTATTATTAGCTTCCCATGCTGTTTAGATCAACGAAATCATACAATCACTTTTTTGAACCTGGATTTTTTCAATCAACATTATATTATGTCTGAGAAATTCACTCATGTTTTTGAATACAATACTACGTCATTCTTTTTCATTGCTGTTTACTATTCCATGGTATACATATATGACAATGCATTATACTTTCTTCTTTTGCTAGACAGTTGAGTGGTTTCCAGTTTTGAGCTGCTATGAATGCCACTATAAACATTTTTGTTTATGTCTTTTAATGCACATATGTGTGCATTTCTATTGGATATATATGTATAGCATTGCTGTGTTACAGGATATGCACATGATCAGCCTTAGTAGGTATTGTCAAACAATTTATCAGGGTGGCACTATAAATTTGCAAGCCCACCAGCAGTATATAAGAATTCATCTACAGCAAAATGGTGATATCTGCTAACTCTGTATGGTGAATACACAGATGTTTAATACAATATTTTCCAGTTCTTTTCTTTATGATCGTAAGACTTCACAATTTTAAAAATATGAAAATTAAAAGCAATTTCATAAAGAATGTCCAACCAAATGGGAAAGGTTTAATTTGAGGTGGGGGGAGGACACGGCAATTTGTCTCATTGACAAGTGAGACTCGGAATTCTTTAACATAGTAAGTTACGGAGAATATGTGAAAGGAGTCAATTTTGACACAATAGAAAAGTTGAATCTTCCTTTACATACTCTGGAGCCCTCAATATCCCACTCGTTATAACTATCAATTCTAAATTCTAAGATACTAAGCTGTTTGCATACAACATGGTCTTTCCCAGAAACTTTGGGTACTTAAGCTGAGACTCAAAGGGCTCTGAAGCTATGAAAGTGAGCAGTACCTTATACAGGAACTGTTTAAAAAGTTGAAAAAGGAGTCAGACTTCAACTAGAGGTATGATATGGATAGCACTAAGGTATACTCGAAGACTGGGTAAAGGATTGTTCTAGTTTGCTAGCTGCCAGAATGCAATATATCAGAAACGGAATGGCTTCTAAAAGGGAGAATTTAATAAGTTGCTAGTTCATAGTTCTAAGGCTGAGAAAATGTCCCAATTAAAACAAGTCTATAGAAATGTCCAATCAAAGGCATCCAGGGAAAGATACTTTGGTTCAAGAAGGCCGATGAAGCCCAGGGTTTCTCTCTCATCCGAGAAGGTACATGATGAACACAGTCATGGTCTCTCCCTCAACTGGAAGGGCACATGGCAAGCACAATGTCATCTGCTAGCTTTCTCTCCTGGCTTCCTGTTTCATGAAGTCCCCAGGAGGCATTTTTCTTCTTCATCTCCAAAGGTCGCTGGTAGGTGGACTCTGCTTCTCGTGGCTATGCCATTCTGCTCTCTCAGAATTTCCCTCATTCTCCAAAATGTTTCCTCTTTTATAGAACTCCATAAACTAATCAAGACCCACCCAAATGGATGGAGACATGCCTCCAGCTAATCCAGTTTAACAACCACTCTTGATTAAATCTCATCTCCAGGGAGATGATCTAATTACAGTTTCAAACATACAGTACTGAATAGAGATTAGAAGAAGCAGCTGCCTTTACAAAATGGGATTAGGATTAAAACATGGCTTTTCTAGGGTACATTCATCATTTCAAACCAGCACAAGGATGATATCTTGAATAGGGAGTGAGATTTTGCTGGTTTTTCCAGGTTGGTGCGATACCCTGATAAATCCCAGAGAAATTTGGGCAGCGAATCAAGAAGTATTTGCGGCCTACTTAAAATTAGGCCTAAGAGTCACCCCCAGAGAATCTCTTTTGTTGCTCAGATGTGGCCTCTCTCAGCCAACATGACAAGCAAACTCACTGCCCTCCCTCACTCTATAAGAGACATGACTCCCAGGGGTATTGACCTTCCTGACAATGTGGGACAGAAATCCTAGAATGACCTGGGACTCAGCACCAAGGGATTGAGAAACCTTATTGACCAAAAGGGGGAAGAGAGAAATGAAACAAAATAAAGTGTCAATGGCTGAGAGATTCCAAACAGAGTTGAGAGGTTATCCTGGAGATTATTCTTACGCATTAAATAGATATCACCTTTTTAGTTAAGGTGTAACAGAGAGGCTGGGGGGGACTACCTGAAATGTAGAGCTGTGTTCCAGGAGCCATGTTTCTTGAAGATGATTATATAATGATACAGCTTTTGCAATGTGACTGTGATTGTGAAAACCTTGTGTCTGATGCTTCTTTTATCTACTTTATGGCTAGATGACTAAAACATATGAATTAAAAATAAATAAATAAAGGGGGAACAAATGTTAAAATAAATTTAGTAGATTAAAATGCTAGTGATCAATGAAAGGGTATGATATGTATGGATTTTTTTTCTGTTTTCTTTTTATTTCTTTTTCTGAATTGATGCAAATGTTCTAAGAAATGATCATGATGATGAATACACAACTATGTAATTAAAAAAAAAGTATTTGCGGGGTCTCCTTGGGGAAATGAGGAGAAGGGGGGAGATGTTCAAATTTCCCATTTGGAGAATTTCTGATATTCTCACAAGGAGTGGGGACAACCAAATCAATAGGCTGAGCCCCCAATTTTGGGGTTCATCCTATGAAATTTATTCCTGCAAAGGATAAGCTAAGCCTCCTTAAAACTATGCCTAAGATTCACTCCCAGGGAACCTCTTTTGTTGCTCAGATGTGGCCCCTCTCTCTAAGCCAACTCAGCATGTGAACTCACTGCACTCCTTCTTACATGGGACATGGCTCCCAGTGGTGTAAATCTCCCTGGCAACATGGGACAGAAAGCCTAGAATAAACCAGGACCCAGCATCAAGAGATTGAGAAAGTCTTCCTGACCAAAATGAGAAGAGATAAATGAGAAAAAAATAAAGTTTCAGTGGCTGAGAGATTTCAAACAGAGTTGAGAGATTATCCTGGAGGTTATTCTTATGCATTATATATATATCCCTTTTTAGTTTATGGTGTATTGGAGTGACTAGAGTGAAGTACCTGAAGCTGTTGAGCTGTGGTCCAGTGGCCTAGAATCTTGAAGATGATTGTTTGAGATATGACATTTACAGTGTGACTGTGTGATTGTGAGAACCTTGTGTCTGATGTCCCTTATATCCAGGGTATGGACAAATGAAGAAAAATATTGATTTAAATAAATAAATAATAGGTGGGGAAAAGGTAAAATAAATTGGGTAGTAGATGGAAACACTAGTGGTCAATGAGAGGGCAGGAAAAGGTGTATGGTATGTATGAGTTTTTTCTTTTTTCTTTTTTGCATGGGCAGGCACCAGGAATAGAACCTGGGTCTCCAGCATGGCAGGTGAGCACTCTTCTTTTTTCTGGAGTGACACAAATATTCTCAAAAGTGATCATGATGATGAATACACAACTATTTGATTATATTGTGAGCCATTGATTGTGAACCATGTATAGAAAGTATGTGTGAAGATTTTTCTCAATAAAAAAATTAAAGAATAAAAAATAAATATAAAAGTCCCACCTGTAACCCAAAGCCTACAAGCTCTTGAAAACAGGCTGGGAGGAAAACCAAAGGGATTCTGGGAACAGTGAGAGGGCAAAGGGTTAAGGGTTCTTGCAGGAAGATTAAAGGATCTAAAGAGAGAGAGGGTTTTTCACCCACTGAATAATGAATGGGTGGCCACATGTGGGTGCCACAAGAACCCAGGTAAAAGAATTCTTACTTTGAGGATCCAGGGCAGGGGTACTGTGATGAGTTGAATAAAATAAGGAAACTACTACCTACACTCCTGTAGAGCCATAAAAATAGTACATTTGCCCCAAAGTTAAAGCAAAGCACTATCTTAACTTACAGCTGACCTCACCACAGTAAGCTTGTTTTCAGTGGAGCTTGTTTGCACTCTTCTAAGAGCAGAGTCATATGATTACATCTCAGTCAGCATTTCTGGTTTAGAATCTCTAAAGAAGTTCCCTTGAAGTTGCTTGTATCCAGCCAAGTTTTGGAACAAATACTATGTAATCTTTTATATCACTGAATTGGCCCATGGATTTAAATAACTGAAAATCACTAAACTATGGATATTCCCGGCTCTCTTACATTTGAAGGAAAATTCATTTAAGGGATGTGGACTCATTTGGATCTGCAGACAAGAGATGATTTTACAGTGAGGAGAAGTTCTGGGCTCTTTAACTTCAACTTGAGAATAACCAGCTGACCAATGTGTTGGTGGCCGTTGGTGGCCTGCCCAACAGAGGTCAGCAGTGCTTAGACCCTTCAATTTCTCCAGAGCATGAGGTTGAATTTTTCATCAGAAAAGCCATATTAAGGTGCTGCATGTTTCCATAGTATTATCCTGTGTTGGTTGTTTTACGGAGCATAATAGTCCCTAAAAAAAAAAAAAGTTGGCTCTATCAATGAAAATAGCCAATTTGTAAAACTAGATACATGTTAATATTTCATAGCATCTGTTCTAGTCTGCCAAAGCTGCTATAATGCAACATATCCGAGATGGATCATCTTTTAATAAAAGGGGATTTATTGTTAAAAATGTATGTTCTTCAGAGGAAAGGTAGCTCACTTTTATCTGAGGTTCTCGGTTACGTGGGAAGGCACGGTGACATCTACTGGCCTTCTCTCCTAGCCTCTAGATTCCAACAGCCTTCCCCAGGGTGATTCCATTCTGCATCTCCAAACATCTGGACTGAGACACGAGTGCTGAGATGAGGTATGCTGACCTGCATGGGCTGTGTTGTTGAGCTCTTTTCTGACCTCTCTTTTTTAAGCCTCCAACCAATCAAACTAAATATCACCAATTGCAGAAGGCACTCCCCCTAGCCAACTGCAGATGTAATCATGACTTTCACATGCTAATTATTCAAGTCAACAGCAACAGAACTAGGCACCATCACCTGGCAATGTTGACACCTGAACCTAACTTCCACAGCATCCAATCCAGTATCTTAAACATTTCCATTCAGTTCCCAAGGTAAGCTTTTCACTCTGTGCATTCAATGTTCTCTTTGTTAGGAAATCACTTTCTTCATGATTATGCTTTTTTTTCCCTCAAACATTCTTCCCTCCCCCAAACTACATTTTTTTCTCTTTTCTTTCTATTTTTCTCAGGATTTAGAGGTTACTTTTACTTTTAAAGACACTAGGCTTAGAAGTAAAGAACATTTGATATAACATATCAAATATATCAAATAAATCTTGTATCTTGATATAAGATATAACATGTCTTCTCTATGCCAGATATTGTATTGGATTCTTAGTTTTTTGTTTTGTTTTGGGTTTTTTTAACTTTTTTATTATATAGTATAACATATATACAAACCAAAGAAATAAAAAAGCAGTAAATTTCAAAGCACTCTTCAACAAGTAGTTATAGGACAGATCCCAGAGTTTGTCATGAGCTGCCCTACGGATTCTTAATTTTTTATATATATATATTAAAGAATTTAATCTCAGCAAAACCCAACTGTGGTAAGGGTCTTATCCCTATTTTGCCGATGAAAAAAACTAAGGCTCTGTGAGTTACATCACATTCCCAAACTATTATAGATAGCAAGTGAAAGTGAAAGGACCAGGTTCCCATAGGTTTCAGGATGTTGCTCTCCGCAATATATGTTGTTTTTAAATTGTGTTCTATGAAATCTTCATATTCCAAAGACATATATCAGGAATTCTGCAAATGTTAAATACAAAAATCATTTTTAACTGTTATAAATCAGACTTCGACATGCTGAAGACCACCACCCATTGACTTACGCAGCTAGGTTAACTCATTTTTGTGCTGCCCTCAAATTAAACTTCTCCTATCATTTCTATACATGCATTTAAACACTTTATAAATGTGTGACTGATGAGGTAGATAGTGTTCTTGTATTGATCTTTTGTTAAATTTGCTCGTGCTCTCGCGAATTTCATAAATAGAACATGTGGGCTGCACTCAGTTAAATGCCAAGCAAGGCTCAGGAACCTCTGCTGGATACATTAGCCTATAATGATAAGTAGCCTAATGTGAAATAAGAAGCGAATACAGAGCAGGTCTTCTGCTAATTACACAGTATTAGAAATAACGGAGGTGCCTATTTTAAGTTTTGTATTCTGAATGTCCATTTTATTTAAAAAATTCAAATAGATATGATATAACAGAAATATAATATATATCTATAACAGGTAAAATCATATCCTTGTAATAAAACTCTTTTAATATAAATACTTATATTAGATATAAGGAATTCAACTAGACATCATTGATGATACTATTTCAGAAGTTTATTATCTTTAATCCTAGAGTGATCAGTATAATTTTCAACCATCCTGAGGTTCTAAAATGAGCTATTTTTAAAAAACATTAGACTTTGCAGTGAATTTCTGCATGACTCAGTTTTTTGATGCTGTGTGACCAAAACAAAATGCAGAAACCAATAGGATAATGACACTGGCATTAGGGTGTATCTGCCATCCTTAGCCCCTGAATTCAAATTCATTGGTTGATTTTTTATTAAATAAACGTTATAAAATACATGTATCCAAAAGAAATAGTGTATATTTCTACATAATAGGGTTTGGGTGAAAGTTTTCTTTGATAAAAAGCATTCTCTGCTTTGAAATTTTAATGATCAATCTATTACACCAAGCTGCCCTCAGGCAAACAAAAGAGTACCCTCCCATGCAAAGAAATGATATTGACTGAATCAGAGGACTACTTTGTAATTTTCAGTTGTAACAACTGAAGCAAAAAATACATTTATTTTGTCCCATTATTTCAACAGAAATATTATATTCTCAAGGGCTATTTCATCTACATCTAAGAGAAGGAGGAAAGAATTCAACAAAAATGGCTTTATAAAATTAGGTCATTCTAGCCAATATAAAATTCCATATTTCATGAGCCATATATTATTTTTATAGTATGATATAAGGAAGCTTCTATAATCACCCACAGTAAAGCATTTAAAAACAAAGCAGTGAATCTCACTTATATCTAGAATATTATTTAGAAATATTTTCTTCTCATAAAATATAAGGTTTACTATATTTTCTATTTAATGAATAACACAAACCCTACTTTTCTTTCTCAAAGCTCAATCCAGATAAATCTCAATTTCTCTGTCTGTTGAATAGTTATGATAGTTCCTCTACAGCCAGTCTCTCCATTTGTTCCCAAATTCCATCTCTCCCATCTACTCAAAGAAATCCTGGAGCTATTCTCAGTATTCTATCCTTTGCCACCAATTCTTGCTCTCTACTGGATCTTTCTCATCAAGAGAAAACTATTTGTCTCATGTTAAAAAAAAATTAGCCTTCTCTTAGCTCCATTTTCCCCATCAGCTACAACCTTGAATTTTTTTCTCTCCTCTATAGCAAAACTCTTTGCTCTCTCGAGTATCTTTCCCACAATCTCTCTTAAACCCACTACTCTTACACTCTGATCACAGTCACCAGTGACTCCATACTTCAATATCCAGTGATTGACTCTAAGTCCTCACCTTACTGGATTGAACAGGAGCTTTTGACATAGCTGATCATCCTTACTTTCTACACTTGGGTTCCAGATCATCATAGTTCCTTGGATTTTTCCTATCTCAATTGGTTGGTTTCCTATCTCGTTGGTTCTCTTT
Organism: Myrmecophaga tridactyla; assembly: GCA_004026745.1. NCBI lineage: Eukaryota > Metazoa > Chordata > Mammalia > Pilosa > Myrmecophagidae > Myrmecophaga > Myrmecophaga tridactyla. Next base: position 32,178 of record PVIY010022326.1, on the reverse strand, counting down.
CTCCTCTGCTATTTTTCCCCTTCTCCCTTATCATGTAATGTTGGAGTGCCTCAGATATTTCAACCATGTTTGTCTATTCTTCCTTATAATAACTTCTTTGGTGATCCCATACAGTCTCATGGCTTTAAATATTATCTACATGCTAATAACTCATATCTCCATCCCTGACCTTTCACCCAAACACCAGACTCTCTTATCCAACTACCTACTTGAAATCTCCACTTGAGGTAGAAGCATACCTAGCCCTTAGAGGAATGGCAAGAAGACTAGCATGTTTATCCAATAAACTTCTCAAACTCAACAACCCCCAAACCTACTCCACCTACAGTTTTCCCCATTGCACTCATGGACACACATCTCTTCAGTTGCTCCGGCTAAAAACCTTAGAGTCAATCTTGAATCCTCTATTTTTCTCACATTCCACATCCAATTCTCAGGAAATTCTGTTATCTTTACCTTTGAAATATATCCCAAATCTAATTTCTTCTCATCACTTCTACTATAACACCCCTGGCCTGAGCCACCATCATCTTTCCTCTAAATTACTGCAATGGACTCCAGGCAGCTCTCCCTGCTTCTGCCCTGGTACACCTACAGTATACTCTTAGCGGAAGAATCAGTCAGATCATGTCACACCTATGCTAAGAGGCCCTACATATTCTGGACCCATAACCCCTTTGATCTATGCCCACTACTTTCCCATTACTCACTCTGCTTCAGCCATGCTAGCTTTCTTGCCATTCCTCTAAGGGTTAGGTGTGCTTCTACCTTAAAGCCTTGGCATTGGCTCTTCACTCTTCCTGGAAGGCTCTTCCATAGATGCCACTGACTTCATGTCTTTGCCCAAATGTCACCTGCTCATTGAGGCCTTACCTAAACTACCCTATTGAAAATTGCAACAGGTACCCCTCCCTGACATTTGTCTTATCTAATTTACCTAACTCTACTTTTTCTTCTTTTCCCTGGCACTTACCATTTTCTAATATATGCTATACATAACTGAATTGCTGTATTCATTAGTTGTTGTCTCTATAGCTTCACTAGAGTGTTTGCTGTATGAAAGCAGGAATTTTCACCTGGCTTGTTCAATGATGTACTATAAGCTGCGCTTGACACATAATAGGTGCTTAGTAAATATTTGCTAAAGAAAGGGACTCACTACAATGGACTAAACAACATATCTCCCAAAGTAATATCAATGACAATGATCGTTATATTACAATAAGCAATCCATCATATCTGTATAGTTTAAATCAGCAATTATCACCCCAGGCAACTTTGCCCTCCATGGAACATTTGGAAATATCTGCAGATATTTTTGGTTATTACATCTCACGGGTCACTACTGGCATTGAGTGGATAAAGGTAAAGGATGCTGTTAAACATCCTACAATGCATAGGACATAGGACAAACCCCTGCAACAAAGAATTATCTGGCTCAAAATGCCAGTAATGCTGAGGTTGAGAAACCCTGACTAACACTGAATTTTGGAGGGGATTCAAAAAAGCAGAAAGAGAATATTCTTAGATAAAAAACTAAATCTTATGGAACTAGTGCATTTAGCTATCTTACTGTGTCCAAAGTTTTATTTCAGTGAATCCTTCCTTATTTTTCACGTAGATAATTGAGTCACAGGCAACAGCGTTTAATTCTGTTCTCAGGTGAACAGAGTCCCAAAGAGATTTAACAGGTTCACACAGTCAGAAGAAAATCATAATGTTTTAAGATAAATAAATCAGAAATTTCATCAAATCTAGCAAACTAAAATGAAATTGCATTTCATCAAATGTAGGAAACTAAAACAGCAGCCATGGTGAGAGTCTTTACATGGTGGCAATTGGCAAATGTTGCAAATCAGGGCTCCCCACACCCTCCCCAGAGACATGGTGTTGAGCACGTAACAGCGTATCACTGACTGTGTCTAATATGATACAAATGAAGCTTTGATTCCCCCAAATATAATTTTTCAAAGAATTCTCTTTAGTCCCCAAAGTTCCCATTATCAAGCAAGGGAATCCTTCCTTGAGAGAGCCATCTTTGCTTTTAAAGTTAGAGTGACCAGAATTTGAACGCCAGCCTTGGATAAATGATTTACTTTCTTTATCCTTATTTGTTTCATTTGCAAGAAGTGGGCATTAATACCCCCAGCACAAAATCACTTGTGAAAATTAAGTAAAATACGTACCCAAAGTTCTGAGTTTAGAAGCTCACACATATTTTTCAAAATCACCCAAAATAATAGACGCATAATCACATTTGTAAAACAATACAATTTCCAATATTCTTATTTCTGGTTCTCTTGGCAGAAAATAAAAATAAAACAACAATAAAAACTAACATCTTTAACAAATTTGGGGAGGCACAAATTGTTTTGTCTGTGAAACTGCTGTGGTTGATTAGTGAGTAAAAGACAATTGAACTGTACATACCAGATATCTTAACTAAGTTAACTAAAAGTCCATAAGGGTGTAAAAGGACAGCACAGTCAGACCCGCATGTCATTTATTTAGTTGGATAAGTTGCTGTATCTCTCTGCCTTATTTTCTTCATCTATAAAAGTGAGAAGATTGAACTGAAAAACATGAAGTCCTTGCATCCATTTAAGCAACCACATCAAAGGCAGGAGGACTCTGGGAGAGTATCACAAACAGCTACTACCTCAGTGGAGTTACTGGGTTCCATGCCCTGGTCCTCAACTTCTCAGGTTCAGAAACTATTCTTTATTCGTTCATCAAACTAGTCATGTCTTGACTGCACATGTCAACACTAACTTTCTTTAAGGCAACACACATGTGAAGGCAAAGACAGGTGACCTTTCAAAGGCAATATACTCTTCATAAACTTGAACCCAATGAGCTATGCACCCACAAACTAAAAAGTAATTATAGCTTTTTGTTTTTCCAGTTATGGCAATGCATTGTGCTATTTCCTCACACTGCAAATGTTGCTCTATTGAACCCATCAGTTCTTGAAAACAAGTTCTGCATCCTCTTGTCAAATTTAATATAAATCAACTGTACCATGAAATTCTGTTTAATTTAAGCTTATGATAGTTACCAGTGTGGACCATTCAAACTTTGGCCTTTTAACTCCAAGACCATTTTTCATTATGTTTCGTTGTTAGAGAGATCTGTTTGTGTATAATTAAATGTGGCTTTCTTAAACCTTTACAGTTGGTAGCTTAATGTATTTTTACTTTGAGTACAAAGGCTATATTATGCTTTTGTTGGCATCAATACTAGTTAGTATGCCAGCTACATAATTTTCTTCTCTGCAATATGTCAGTACTTGAGTGCCTTGGGCTCAACAGGTGGTGCTAGATAAAATTCTGGCAAATCAAATAGGTAATGTGGTTATTTCTTTTGTCAAATTATAATTAAAAACAGAGTCTGTGTAAAATGAAACTTACATTTTCCTATTTTAAAAAGGGCCCAACATACAGTACAAATCATTTTATATAACAAAGGCCTATTAGTAAGAAAGCATATTCAGTGCATAAATATGCACTGCCTTCTGATCTGCAGTGACTTTGCTCTCTGTAGAGTTTACTTTGCAAACCTGAAGTGTAAGCATTATCACATAAGATACTGACTCTTCTGGCCTTCTGTAATTCAGGAGTTAGCACTTAAAGCCATGTCAAAAATTTAACAGGACATTTAAACATTGTTTTCCACTACTTTACAGAATGTTAGGAAGCTCTTAGAGCAGTATGTTAAAATCGTCTGCTTAAATATTTTGCTTGCGTGCATCTTGTCCTCTAACAGTAAAAAAAAAAAAAAATGCTTAGAAGAAAAAACTGAACAGTCTGCTGAAAACTGAATTAACTTGGTGGAGAGATGGCTTTCGGTTTACCAAGATGTGTATTAATTTTGAGATCATCAACAATTGGGGTAGCATTAGTAATCATACAAGAAATTGCAAATAATAATGATAATTTACAGTGTTGTTCATAAAATGCCCCATACACTTTTCATTTGCTAATATCCTTGCTCTTCTAAAATTCCATGTGCTCTATTGTCATGTGTATAAATAACAGCGCATGTTTTATTTGTGTGTATGATAGTGGTTGAGAGGGGAGGTTTAGGGTTGGACATATCACCGGAAGGAAAGCTAGAAGATGAAACCAAGGACTGCATAACATAGAAAACCCTGTTGGGGATGATGAAGGTTGTCAGGAAAACAAATACAAGAATGTTCTTCCATGAATTAGAACAAATGTCTGTCACAACTACAAGGGGTCAGTCATAGGGTAGTATATGGGGGGAAATGAACCTAATGCAAACTATGGACTACAGCTAACAATAATATCATAATGTTCTTCCATCAGTTGTAACACAGGTAAAAAATTGAAGCTGAGTGCCATTAATAGGTAGGTATAAAGGACATGGGGTTCTTCTTTTTGGAGCTATGAAAATGTTCTAAAATTGATTGTGTCGATGAAAGCACAGATCTGTGATTATACTGAAAGCCACCAATTGCACACTTTGGATGGACTATATGGTGTGTAAGCAAAACCGTGTTAAAAAATAATAATAGGGGCCATGCTGGAGACCCAGGTTCAATTTCTGGCCCATGCACTTCCCAAAAAACAAACAAAAATCAAACATACAAACAAAAATTCAACAATTGGTGCTGTAATGACAGGATACTCACATGGAAAAAGAATGAAATGTGACCCCTGCCATACAGCATGCAAAATAATAATAATAATAGTAATAGTAATAGAGGGTATAAAGGGTATGGGATTGTCTTCTTTTTGGGGGGAGGCAATGCAAATGTTCTCAAATTGATTGAGGTGGTAACTCTTGATTATACCAAAAGCCATTGATTGGACACTTTGGATGGATTGTATAATGTATGAATAAAACTGTTAAAAAAATCTCTTTTCTAATGAATGTGAGGTGATATTAATGAATGTGTTTTTTTAAACTTGTATAATTAACAGTGTGTTAACTGCATAACTCAGTGAGTGAATGTTTTCCAAATAATTAAATGAATGTTACAAAATTACACACAGATTAAAGAACCATTCAAAGTGAAGAAAAAGAGAGAGAGAGAAGTAAGGCAACCATATAAATTATTTTCTACCTGTTAACTAACACAACCCTGGTAAAATGTAAAGGTAAGATAGGAAACAACTTCTGCTATGGTCTGTGGTTGATGACCTCAATACAAGTTAATTGTCAAGTGGTTTCTTTCTGGAAATAACTTCATTTGGAAAATGTTCATAAGGGAATTAGGGCCTAGACTGTAAACTCTTGCAGCAGCCACATTTGTTCCTGGGCTTTTGTTGCTATTTCTAAATTTTAAGGCGCTTTGTTCTTTGTATGTGATCTGGTAGCTCCCTGGAACTTTAGATGTCTGTGTGACCTCTGAGACTCAGAGTTGGAGTTCTCTAGCATGAGAGGTACTGAAGAAACAGCATTATTCCATACAGAAAAGATGGTAAGGAAGCAGAAAAAGAGATCAGACTTCGACTGGGAATGTTAATGGAACTGAAACGGTTAGAACTAAAGAGAATCAGGATACAGGGTGGACGGTGAGAGTGTCAGTATTTGGGGACTTAAATTTCCATGTGAGACAAAGGAGAAGAGTTTTATTTTGCCCAAAATTTAAATTTTCTGTGGCATACTTTCCAATTTAACCTGTATGTCATTTACTAGGAGAACATAACTCAGCTTTATTTGATATGAAACCTAGAATAGGGAGTGAGATCTTGAGATTCTGTACAGGTTGATGTAATACTCTGTTGCATTTCAGAGAGTTGGGGCATAAAATGAAAAAGTATTTGCAAGGTCCCTTGAGGGACTGGGGAAGGAAAGCATGGAACTATTGAACTTCCTCACCTGGGGAATTCTTATTGTCTCGGGCAAAAGGGGCTCCCAATTTACTGGAACTGTAATCAAGGAATTTTGCAAGGTCTAAATCTAAGATCCACTCCTTTTGGAAAGCATAAATTATCCCCATTTGAACTTAAAACAGGCAGACCTTTGAAAATAAACTCTGGAATATGTGAACCCTGCCTCATAAAAGGAAATATAATGAGCCAAACCCTCAGTCTTGAGGCTTGCACTTACAAAACTCATTTCTGTAATGACAAAACTAGGCCTAATTACAATTAATGCATAAAAAATCACTCCTTGGAAGCTTCCTTGTTGCTCAGATATGGCCTCTCTCTAAGCCAAACTCTGTAAATAAATATACTACCTACCCCCTACGTGGGACATGATTCCCAGGGATGAGCTCCCCGGCACCAAGGGATTAATTAACACCAAATGTTGATCAGTAATGCTTTGGGAGAAGGATCTTGATCAAAAGAGGGAAATGTTGAAAAAAATAAAGCAAAACAGAGTTTCTATGGCTAAGTGATTTTAAATGGAGTCAGGTCATTCTGGAGGTTACTCTTATGCATGTCTCAGCCAGATATCACAAACTGCCACAAAGCCTCAAGCCACGAAGTTCTTGAATAGTCTAGGGACATCTGGACACCATGAGCAAGCCACCTGACTACACACAATCAACACCCCATTGGTAGGTCCTATCTGGGAAACTATGAAAAGCTATTTCCCCAATACAACATAGCTATACTATATTCACTTGTAAATCCCCTAATCATCATCCTTCTACATCTTTTAGTTGGACCTATAATTTTCAATTCCCTTATTAAGCTTGTCTCTCAGAGACTGAAAGCCTCCAGATTGCTTCTAATCTGGTTGAGCCCCGAAACCCAGGGGTACCAGTCCCTCCAAGAGCAACAACCAGGAGCTCTGAATACCTTCAGCTCCAAGCAAAACAGTCTCTTCCTCTGCCTCATAATATCCCTGTTCCATCTCAGCTTAAAGCAGCCAGTGTAGTCATTGTCCCAAATCCCTCAAGATTGGGGAATGAACAGAAATAAGGGGGAATTGAAACCACTGACTACAGTGGTTTTATTTGAAATGGTAGTTGTTACTTCAGCTTATTTCCATTCCTTTCTCTGTAGTTGTTGTTGCTATTTTAACTTATTTTCATTCCTTTACATGATATTGTAGTTGTTATCATCTTAGGTTAACTGAGTGATTTATACTTGTTATTGTAATTGTTACTTTAGCTTATTTCTATTCCTTTACCTGTATTTGTAATTGCTACTTTAGCTTATTTCCATTACTCTGCACGATATCATAGTTATCTTATGTGAACTGAGTGATTTATACTTGTTATTTTGATTATTACTTTAGCTTATTTACATTTCTTATTTCTATTTCCTGTCACTGCAGTTGCTACTTTAGCTTATTTCCATACTATTACATGCTATTATAATTGTTGTCATGTTAACTGAATAATATGTAACAATGATCAGTAATAACTCCACCTCCCCTTGTATGGCTCCCACTAACACCCTATATTCTTTAGATTCAGGGAGAAAAATCTGAGCTTTTTTTTTTTTGTTCTCCTGTCTCCTTGCTTGGCTGCCCTGCAATGAAATTGTTTCTTTTCTCAAAAAAGAAAAAGAAAAAGAAATCAGTGTGTTCTATTAACTCTGAAAACATAACCTACATAGATATACGTTCTATGTCAATTTAGGAAGGGGTTTTTGGCTGCATATAACAGTGACAAGATAAATATATTGCTTTATTATGTAAGAGAAGCGTAGACTTGCAAGTGTGGAACTGGTGTTATGGCTGCATTCATTAGGGATCCAGGCTCCTTACAAATTTCTGTTCTCTATCCCCAGTATGTGGCTTCCGTCCTCAAAACTACATGGTTCAAGGTAATGAAGCTCCATCTGAGTGCCAGACAGCAAAAGAGAGGAAGTTTAGAAGGGCAAAAGGACTAGCACCAACCTGATTGAGCTCATTTTAAGCCATCTTCCTGAAATCCCATGCACTACTTCCACTCACGGTAACTCGGTAACCAAAAAAGCTGGAAAATGTAGAGTTTAAGCTGGACATATTGCTATCCTAAATAAAATTGGACTTCTGTTGATAAAAAAGAAGGGGAGAATGGGTACTGATGATAAATAACAGTCTCTGCCACACTTTCTTTACTATTTTAAAAATGTGTCCATTTTAGCAGAAAGGGTTAACTTGACCACCACATCCCCTGCAGGTTTCCTCCCGGGAGAGAATGACCTCCTCCAAAGCTCTATAGAAACCAGATGCAGCCCAGGGCTTAAGTCAATCCCCTAATCTTGCGAGGGGAGGAGGCTGGGCTATCCCAACAGCAAATGCTGACAAGGCAGAACAGGGCTGGAGCCAGGATTGTGACCTGCCACACGGCTAAGGCATCACTGACTGTGGCAGAGGGGAGGCCAGTGTATCCATAATCAAGAAATTGGAAAGTCCCTTAGCCCAACAGTTAAGAGTTCTTCTCCCACAACTAACATCCAGCCCTGGCAGAGACTGTGCGCTCCCCCAGGGTGTGGTGGCTGTTAAGGGTCCCAAACAGCTGCTTCTGATCGTGTTTCTGAAGGTTTTTCTCAATGAAAGCTGCTTCTGAAGGGCAGGCGCATGTGCTGCTCTTGCGTGCTCCACACCATTCCAGAAGGAAGAAATCAGACAGTGGTCACACGTGTGCTCTGTTCCCAAGAAGAAGCCACCACTGTCTACCCACAGAGTACCTCTTAAATAGTTCTTGTTTGTTTGTTTGTCTGTTGCATGGGCAGGCACCGGGAACCGAACCCGGGTCTCCGGCATGGTAGGCGAGAACTCTGCCTGCTGAGCCACTGTGGCCCACCCAAATGTTTTCAAGTCCTCGTACTATTTTTTGTTTTTGTTTTTGTTTTTTGAGCCACCATCGCACGGCCCCTGTTTAATATTTTGATTTGACTTTTATTGTGCTAAAATCAAGACACGCTAGAAAAGGAACTATTATGTAGTTCTTTTATTTCAACATTTGGCCTCAGATAGTAATTAGTTTATCTGTGCCCATATTGCAAATTATCTGAATGAAAATAAAAACAAATGAAAAATATTCATCTAAACTTCTTATATCTGTGCCAATAACTTGATACCTGGAGACACCTGGATGTGTAGCGTCATCTAGACGTAATACACAGAAGGTTGGATTAAACTTTTACAAGAGCTGGGTTAGACTTCAATAAAGAGCTCCCGAGTCTGCTTTCAACTGAATTTTCCTTTATGCCTCTTAGTAAGAAACATGTCAGGTAAATATATTTTTATTTTCTCTAAGTAAATAAATTTCCTGGTGTGTTCATAAAATTAAGACTCATGAACTACTGTTTGTAAGTATTCTGTTGCTCCCAAATGAAGAGACACACATTTCAGAGCCTAAAGAGCATTTTTATTATCTATATTTGGATTTATTTAAAAGGAGTGTGTCTATGCCTGGCTACAGATCAACAGAAAATTAAGTTTTCAGACTGAAATCCAAAGATGATTAAAATTAAATTTTTGTGTAGATTTTAAACTATTAAGCAAGTTTATTGCCTATCACATACTGGACACTAGATCATGCCCTGGTTCCAGCACCACTCTTATTAGGCTGAAAAAATGGGAAAAAAAATTCTCATTCGTTAATCAGTTTCTTCATCTTTAAAAATTAATCTCTGGACCAGAACTAAAAAATTCAAGTGTTTTCAACAGTATATCTCTTCCATCAAGCAAAAAGCATAAGACATAAACCTAATCCATAAAACTAAATGGTGCCGGTGGAAATGGGGAGTGACTCCTACATCTCCACTTGCCGCCTTGGGACCCCCAATTTTGCCCTCTGTCTCTGGGAAATACTGGGAAACGTCTAGGGTTCCAAAGACTAGCACACTAGCTAGTACAATACCATGCATTTTGTAACATTCTTTATAAAATATATTACTATATAATTCCTTTCAACCCTCTGACGTAAGGAGGATGAGTATTGTTACTCCTATTTTAGGCATCAGAAAACTGAATCTCAGAGAGATTAAGGGTGCTCTTCAAAACCACCATGAATAAGAGTAAAATGAAAATTAGACGGCAGACCCTCTCAGTACTCTATTTCCCACTTTATACTCTTTCCTATGGACTACACTGTCACAGGTTTCAATGCCTTTTTTTTTATTTTTGCAAGATTCAGATAAGCCCCTCAAATTCTGACCATAAAAATGAAGGTAATATGGAACTATATTTTCAGCAAGATTTTTCTGTAAGCCTATGACTTCTCTAATTAAGCAGAAAAGGGGTGATGGCAAAACTTTATTGAAACTGAGAAAGAAGCAAAAAACAAATTAATAAATTCAATGGGCTGAAGGAATCCTTCGTCATTCAATGTAACATTAAAAAGCAGTTTCTGGATTACTGACTCTTATGACCTGAATAAGGTTATAATGCAAATTTGGGCTTAGCTAATCTAGATGGAGGGTGTATGACACTGCATTGAACCAAATCCAAAATCTGTGTCCCACTTTCTCAGGTATTGGATAATATCAAAGAGCAGCATCAATACTGTAAAGATGTGAATTCTCTTCAAATTTCTTTATAAATAATATAACTCCAATTAAAATTCTATCAGGATGCTTTCTAAACTTAATAAAATGATTCTAAATTTCAACTAAAAAAAATTAAATTGTAAGAATAGTTACAAAATCGTGAGAAACAAATAATTAAGGAATGTTAGTATAGAGTGTTAAACATATTGCAAACATGCAATAATTACAACAATGAGATAGTAACTCAGAAATTAGATAGACAATTAGAAGAGAATAGAAAACTTATAAATAGACAACAGCAGCAATTTTCACTGTGGCCTAAGAATGAAAGTCCTGAGATCGTTTCAGGAGAACACAGGTCCTGTCTTCCCAGCTACGTGTCTGTGTGAAGCCAGGTCTTTTTCATATTCACCAAAGAAAAAAAGGTTTCACAACAGATTGACTGAAGAATCCAATATTAGAATCCAGCTGTCTTCTATGAAGCCAGAAATTAAGAGATTTGCAAATAGAGTAAAACAATGTCACCCTTCTCTCTAATTTTTTTCTTTATAGATGTGCAAAGGCATCTGCAGCCAAAAAAATGTGAGAACCTCTAGCTTAAATAACATGTCAAAATTAACACACAATAAAAAAAACATTTCAAACCAAAAAATTATTTCACATTACTAGAACAAAAAGCTGATTACTTGAAAGAAATATGTCTAAGTAGAGCCAAAACAACTTTTTGAAAGGAACCTCCTTCTCACTTTAAGGTGTTGTAATCACATAGCTGAGTGCAAGTCAGATGGCAATATTCGAACACCATCTCTACTATGCCTCTTGGTATCCACAGACGGACCCCAAATGCCCATCTCTAGGATAAATAACCTCAAATTATAACAAGTAGCATTCTAGCCCACAAAATTGGGTGTTTTCAAAATTTTCTTAACTTAGAATTTCCAATTCTTGAGTTTCCAATTCTTGAGTTTCCATCTCCAATGGGCTGATGAGAAATATAATCTCAGTCACAATTGGGGCTCCTCCTTTTATTCTTGGAGAAATGCCAATATTCTGAAGTGCTACTCAGTGCTACTCAGTTGTTTGAATTACACAAGTTGTAGCTCGATAGAAAAAGTGTGCATCAAATACTGAGTTCCCATATATCACCCTATTATTAATACTATACATTAGCACGGTACATTTGTTAAATTCATGAAAGAACATTTTAATAATTATACTATTAACAATATCCATCATTTACATTATGGTTCACTATATTGTACAGTCCAAAGGGTTTTTTCTTGGTTTATTTTTATTCTCGTAGAATATATACAACCTAAAATTTTCTGCTTTTAACCACATTCAAATATACAATTCAGTGCATTAATTATACTCACAATGTTGTGCAACTATCACCACCATCCATTACCAAGACTTTTCTACCAACCCGAACAGAAACCTCTTTAAAATTTAAGCATTAACTCCCCCTACCTCCACCTCAAATTTCTGACTCTGAAAATGTGCTTATTCTAATTCTCTCATTTCAGTGAGATCATACACTATTTTTCATCTGGTTATTTCACTCAAAATGATGTCCTCAAGATCCATCCATGTTGTAACATGTATCAGAATTCCATTCCTTTTTATGACTAATATTTTATTTATCCACTCTTCTATGGATGAATACTTGGGTTGCTTCCACCATTTGAAAATTGTGAATAGTGCCACTATTAACATCAGTGGGCAAATATCTGTTCAAGTCCCTGTTTTCAATTTCTTGGAGTATATATCTAAAAGTGGGAGTGCCAGGTCATACGGTAATTCCATATTTAACTTTCTCAGGAACCCCTAAACTGTCTTCCACAATGGCTATTCCATTTTACTTAAATACCACCATTTATATATTCTGGATATTAAACCCTTATTAGATACATAATTTCCAAATATTTTCTCCTATTAGATAGGTTGTCTTTTTGCTTTCATGATAAAAGTCCTTTGATGTACAAAAGATTTTAATTGTGTTGAGGTCCCATTCATCTATTTTTTTTTCCTTTACTGCTTGTGCTTTGGGTATAAAGTTTAAGAAATCATTGCCAAACACAAGATCCTGATGATGCTTACCTGCATTTTCTTCTAGGAGTTCTATTGTTCTGACTCTTATATTTAGGTATTTGATTCATTTTGAGTTATTTCTTATATGATCCAAGGTAGGGGCCACATTCACTCCTTTGTATATGAACATCAGTTTTCCCACAATGACTGGTTGTAGAGATTATACTTTCCCAATTGAGTGGACTTGGCAACCTTGTCAAAAATCAGTTCGTGTAAATATTAGGTCTGCTTTCTGAATTTCAGATTTATTCTATTGGTCTCTATGTTGGTCCTTGTGTCAGTAGCATATTGTTTTGGTTACTATAGCTTTGTGATAAATTTTAAGATTGGGAAGAGTAAGTCCTCCAACTTTGCTCTTCTCTTTTCAAGATGGCTTTGGCTATTCAGGGTCCTAACCCTTCCATATAAATTGGATGATGGTCATTTCCATTTCTGAAGGAAGTGGTTGGAATTTAGATTGGGGTTGTATTGAATCCGAAACACTTTGGGTAGAATTGACATCTTAACAACATTTAGTCTTCCAATCCATGATCATGGAATGTTCTTCCATTTATGTAGGACTTCTTTGATTTCTTTTAGCAATGTTTTGTAGTTTTCTGTGTACCAGTCCCTTACATCCTTGGTTATATTTATTCCTAGATATTTCTTTCATTTAGGTGCTACTGTAAATGAAATTTATTTTCTTTATTTCTTCTTCCAAGTGTTCATTACTACTATACAGAAACACTACTGATTTCTACATGTTGATCTTGTAACTTGCCACTTTGTTGAGTTTGTTTATTAGTTCCAGGAGCTTTGCTGTTAATTTATCAGGATTTTCTGTTTATATGATCATGCTATCTGCAAATAAGGAACATTTTATTTCTTTCTTTCCAGTGTGGATGACTTTTATTTCTTTCTCTTGCCTAATTTCTCCAGTTAGAACTTCAAGAAAAAGTGTTGAATAACAGTGGTGACAGTGGGCATCCTTGTTTGGTTTCTATTTTAAAGGGGAAGCTTTCATTCTTTCACTATTGTGTATGGTGTTAGCTGTCAATTTTTCATATATGTATTGAGAAAGTTGCCTTCTATTCCTAGTTTTCTAAGTGCTCTTATCAAAAAGGGTATGGATAGTTTCAAATGTCTTTTCTGACTAGTTATTGACTTGAGATCTTCTATTCCTTCTTGAATCAGTGTAGGTAGTTTGTGTGTTTATAGAAATCTGTCCACTTCATCTCAGTTGACTACTGTGTTAGTATACAGTTGTTCATAGTATACTTTCATAGTCCTTCTTACTTCTGTGGGGTTAGTGATAATATTATCCTTTTCATGTCTGATTTTAGTTATTTATGTTCTTTCTTTTTTTTTTCTTTCTCAGTCTAACTAAAGGTTTGCAGATTTTATTGATCTTTTCCGAAAAACAAATTCTGGCTTTATTGATTGTCTTTTGTTTTTTGTTGTCTATCTCATTTATCTCCACTCTAATCTTTTTTATTTCTTTCCTTCTGCTCACTTTGGGTTTAGTTTGTTCTTCTTTTTCTAGATCTTCCACTTCTGAGGTCAGGTCTCTGATTTGAGATCTTCCTTCTTTTTTTGAGCATTTGAAACTATGAACTTCCCTCTCTGTCTTTGCTGGCTTTGCTGCATCCCATGAGTTTTGGTTGTGTTTTCATTTTCATCCACCTCAAGATATTTCCTAATTTCCTTTGTGATTTCTTCTTTGACCTAATGGTTATTTAAAAGTACATTCTTGGTTTCCAGTGCCTGCCCATGTGAAAAAAAAAAAAAGGACATTGTTGGGTGCACAGGCGGTTCAGTGACTCACTTTTCATGTGGGAGACCCAGGTTTGATTCCTGGACAATGCACCCCCCCAAAAAAATACATTGCTTCATTTCCACATATTTGTGAATTTTCCATTTCTCCCTCTGTTGTTGATTTCTATCCTTTTCCGTTGTGGTCAGAGAAGGTACAGTGTATTGCTTCAATATTTTTGAATTTATTAAGACTTATTTTATGTCCTAAAATATGGTCTATCCTGTAGAATGATCCATGTGCACTAGAGAAGAATATGTATTCTGCAGCTGTTGGGTGAAGTGTTCTATGTATATGTTAGGTCTATAGCTGGTTTTAGGAATCATTCAAGTATTCTCTTTTCTTATTGATTTTCTCTCCTTTATTAAAAGTGGTATATTGAAATCTTCTATTTCTCACTTTAAATCTGTCAATATTTCCTTCATATATTTTGAAGCTTTGCTTTTATGTACATATATATTTACAATTGTTATATCTTCTTATTGAATTGAATTGACCCCCTTATCAGTATATAATTTACCTTGTAACAATTTTTTACTTAAAGCCTATTTTACCTGATATTAGTATAACTACTTCAGCTCTCTTATGTTTACTAGTTGAATCATATATTGATTTTCATCCTTTCACTTTCAACCTATTTATATCTCTGAATTTAAGGTGCGTCTCTTGCAGAAAGAATGTAGTTGGGTCATGCTCTTTTATTCATTCTGCCAATCTCTGCCTTTGGACTGGGAAGTTTAATCCATTTACATTTAAAGTAACAACTGATAATGTAGTACTTTCTTCTGCTATTTTGCTATTTTTTCTTTGTCAATCTTGTAACTTTTTTACCCTCAATTCTTCCATCAATGACTACCTCCATTTTTATTTAGTTTTATATATTGTAACATTCTGTGTCCCTCCTCAGTTCTTTCTGAGCATATTTTTCATGCATTTTCTTTTGGTTACCATGGGGTTAAGGCTTGATTAGCTTACCTAGAAATATTTGAAGAGTGCTTATTAAGTCCGAGGTATTGTGCCAGGCATTGGGCACTTATCAAACAAAAAGACATATCCTCTGCTCTGTGGAATGGTCCTGGATTCTCAGTTCTGTCCCCCTTATATAACCTTCCTCTCTTTCCAACTCTGTTCCCGCCTTGGGACAACACTTGGTTATTTGTCTGAACTTGATGGGATGGTGTATACATGAGTTTAGGACTGATACTCCATACTTTCCTACTCATGTAGGTAATTATAATTTTTTTTTACTTTTCCTGCCTCCCTTATCCCACTGTAAATCACTAGCTGGGCTTATTTGAAGCCTGAAATATGAGAGCAAGGCATTGTAATCTATACTTAAGTAGAACAAGGAAGTTTTGGAATAGCAACTTTGGAGAACAGAGTCGGAAATTAAATAGGATTAATAGTTCATCTGAGGTTGGAAATAGGTACATGGACTGATGCACTTAACAATAGATAGCTTAATTTATTTATCTCAAAATTCTTTGTGGCTTAACACAAGCTGGGATGGGCATGGAAAAGGGGTAGCAGTGAGAAAAAGGTATGAAAACTAACATTTATTGGCCCCAGATACATTACAAAATCTTTATTTCATTTAATATGCCATCTCTATTATGGTCCCCATTTCATACAAAAGAACATAAAAATTAAATAATTTATCCATGATCACAGAGGGAGTAACTGGTGGCCCTAGGGTTTACCAAATCTATATGATGCCAAACTTATATCTGTTAGGACACCTCCTATCACTTTAAATTATGTGGTATTTCCATGTAAAATATCACATTCCTGATGCATAGATTTTCATATGTTAGAGCTGTAAAAACATTGAGCTCCTCCAACCCAGTGCCTCCCAGGCTATAAAGACACATGAATTACTTAGGGGTTTTCTTAAAATGCAAATTCTGATTCAGTAGGTCCATGATGGGACCAAAGAGTCTGAATTTCTAACAAAATCCCAGATGATACTGACGCTGCCAACCCATGCAATGCACTTGGAATAGCAAGGCTCTCTCCCACTCCCTGGAATTTACAGGTGGGAAAAGTAAGGGCCATATAAGATGGAGAGACCCTTATTTTTTAGTGGCAGAGCCAAAAAAGTACACAAGTTCAATGCCTCTTTAACTACACTCAAAGCTGTTCCTCTTTATATTACATAAAATTAAATATCCCTTAAGGTTACAAAACACAGCATCAAATATATTCATTTGATCTTTTCTTATAGTTAGTAATGAATAAAAGAAATATATGTATTAATGATAAAGGTTCCTGTTTGTATTTCTCAGAAAGAATTTTAAATGTTAAGCATAATTTAAGAAAACCTATGGGTACATAACTTCTGGGGAATGTATTTATTATGCATTGAATATGCAAACTAAAGTTGTTGTAAGGCATATAATTTACAACAGAATTTGCAAACAAATCACATATTTTATGAAAATAATTCAATTTTTGTTTTGTCTTGTTTTGAAAGACACTTTCACTTTTGAAGAGTTTTTAGTGATATTCTAAGTCATTCTCTCAACAATAATACTTCAGAAGCTTTTTAAAAATAATAAGTCCCCAAGTCCTAAGTTCCAGTGTGAATAATGTTAGAAAATGTGGTAAACCAATATAAATATACATTAATAAACAAATATGTAAATGTAGTCATTTCCCAGCTTTCATACATGTGCTAAATTAGAGCATAATAGTTTCACATTTTTCTTGTCCCCCAGGAATAATGTTTGTTTCCTAAAATTGTGCATGTCAAAGTTAAATACAAATACCAGCTGATGTCCACAATAAGGAAAGAAAAGACTTTAAAAATAACAAATTGTGGGGATCTTTTAGTTATTTATATTCAAATTAAGTAAAGGTATTCACCTTAATTACAGAATTCCTCACATTAAGGTATAATTTTCAGACCAACATGGTTCAAAATGATGCACAGTTCAAGCGATTATAAAGGAATATAATCAAGGAGAAACTTCTTTTTATCCAAAGACATAATTAGTCATAAAAATCAAAGGCTAAACACAAAGAATGCATTGGTTTTAGTTGTTTGTACTTTTTAGAGACATTAATCATATTTGCCTTTCAGCAGTATATTAAATACATTTATATGTATTTACATATAACAAGCATATTAAATACTTTTAAATAGCTAGTTACCAGTATTTTAACATGTAAATTGTACAAAATTGGCTCTTCTCCCAGCCCATTGTTGGTTGAAATATTAATACAATTTGGGTTATAGCATGTTTCCATTAATTGAGTCTGGTTTTCTTTGGACAATAATTTTTATTTTTTTTTTTTTAGTTTTGGTAAAGTATTGTTTGAAAAGGACTTCAAAAGAACTTGCTAACCCATTGCTTGGAGATTTATCTCTGACTCTCAATTAGAATGGTGCAATCTGATAATGATCAAGAGCACAGACTCTTGAACCAGATATCTGGGGTTTGAATTCTGACTCTACCATGAGTTCCATGTCATTGGGGAAGTTATATGAGCTTTTTAGTCCTCAATCCCCTCATCTACAAAATGAATTAATAATAATACTCACCTAATAAAATTATTTGAGGAGCAAGATATTGGTGACTACCAGTAAAGCAATTAGAACAGTGTCTTGCCCATTGAAAGCAACTAATAAAGTTACTGATAAGGAGGAGGAGTAAACCTCCCTGGCAATGTGGGACAGAAATCCCAGGATGAGACAGGACCCAGCGTCAAGGGATTGAGAAAACCTTCTCAACCAAAACGGGGATGCGTGAAATGGGACAAAATAAAATGTCAGTGGCTGAAAGATTTCAAACAGAGTTGAGAGGTTATCCTGGAGGTTATTCTTACAAGTTATATAGATATCCCCTTTCTAGTGTATGGTGTATTGGAGTGGCTGAAGAGAAGTACCTGAAACTGTTGAACTGTGTTCCAATAGCCTTGATTATTGAAGACGATTGTATAAAGATATACTTTTTACAACGAGACCGTGTGATTGTCAAAACCTTGTGTGTGAGGCTCCTTTTAACTAGGGTACGGACAGATGAGTAAAAAATATGGATAAAAAATAAACAAGTAATGAGGGGACTAAGGTTAAAATAAATTGGGTAGATGGAAATACTAGTAGTCAATGAAAGGAAGGGGTGAGGGGTATGGAATGTATGAGTTTTTTCTTTCTTCTTTTTCTGGAGTGAAGCAATGTTCAAAAAAATGATCATGGTGATGAATGTACAACTGTGTGATGATACTGTGAGCCACTGATTTTACGCCATGTATGGAATGTTTGTATGTTAAGGATGTCTGTATGTTTGTAGGTTGTTTTATCAATAAAAATATTTTTTAAATAAAAAGGAAGAGTTAAGGAAATGAAACTATATACCATATTTGTAATAGAGTCTGTCAAAACTGTAAAGATGTCAGTTCTATTCAAACCACCCTATAGAGAAAATGAAACTCCAAATATAAAAGATGGAAGAAGAAAAGCCCAAGACTACCAAAGACAATACAGAAGAAGAAAAACATGAGGGACCTAATTCTATCAGGTACCAAGAATTATTATAAAGCCAAAATAATTAAGAACATATTAATGTAACTAGTGGGACAGAATAGCCATCCAGGAAGTAGAGTATACCCACTTATGAAATATTAATTTATTATAGAATGAGTAATGTAGACTGTAGGGAAAAGTATAGACTATTCAGTAAAGGGGGCCAGGACAATTGTTTATCCATATCCAACAAAAGAAGTCGTATCTCTACTTCACATGGTAGACAAAAAACAATCTGTTCCAGATGAGTAAATCCTAAATGGAAAAAGCAAAACTGAAAGATTTATTGAAAATAGTATTGAAGAATACTTTTATAAGAAAAGCATAAAGGGGCGGCTGCCATGGCTCAGCAGGCAGAGCTCCGACCTGCCGTGTTGGAGGTGTGGAGTTCGATCCCTGGTGCCTCCTGCCCATATGCAAATTTAAAAAAAAAAAAAAGAAAGAAAAGCATCAAGTAGGATTTCTCAAATAAAATGCAGAAAGTAAAAAAAAAAAGATAAATAAATTCAACTATAGTTAAATTAAGACCTGCTGTTCATTATGAATATAAAACAATACAAAACAAAAAACACCATAAGAAGAATAAAAAGAAAGGCACGTGAACATAAGTAGATATTTTACAGAATAGAAAATGTCTAACCTCATTAATAATAGGGTAAATGCTAATTATATTCACATACATGTCACATCCATATTATAAAATTTAAAATATCTGACCACTGGTAGGGTGTAAACTGGTACAACCACCATGGAAAATGATTTAGTGTCACCTGGCAAAGTTGAACATGCCCATTCCCTACAACTCATCAGTTACACTGTGAGAATACACAATATTATATCATGTCCTTGGTGCACATGTACTAAAGGCAGTGCTACTTATGATAACAAAAGTTTATAAACAACACATATGTCAGCCGATAATAGAATAAAAAAAGGATGGTGCACTAGTACAGCAGAATACTATACTAGTATCAGAAAAAAAAATTATGCCTACTAGCATCAACTCAAAAATTTAAAAAGTTGAGTATCAAAATAAGACACAAAGGAATAAATACTGCCATGCTCCATTCATATAAAGTACAAAAGTATATGTGAGTTGGTGTCACTGAGCTCTCTGTACCACAGTGAATTTTCATACATATTTAAATATTTAACTCAATTCCATGAACAAGATGTGTATATATAGTGATAATATATATGCTTGTATATATATAGATATATATAGTGGCAAATGTTTTGATGCAATTTGCATTATTATACAACACGTATTTATTTCCTAGAACTGTGCTCATTGTACCCTTGCTTCCTGCTCCAGAAATGAATGCTGAGCTTTTATATCTGATAAATATTTTATTCTGCTGTGCTAGTCTCCTAGCTGGGGTTAGCCTTTTTAAAACCACCTATCTTAGACTATAAACTATGGTTGCAAAGACCATATCTTACAGTTTGGGAACATATTTTCTCTTCTTCCTAGATCATAAACCTCTGGGGACTTCAGACATCCACACTTATCCATGTTTCCCTCTCCAAGGCTCAGCAATGCACCTGCCCAAGGAAATCACACATTAATGTTTTATTGAATTGAATGAATATAGCTTAGTCCTTTTGATGTGGAGGAATTATTGAAGAATGGGGTGCCTTCTTTATTTAATCATTGTTTTGTTTTCAAGAATGTTTGAATAACTTTTAAATTTTGGTTCTGGGTAGGCCTTTCTCTAAATGCATAAGGTAGTACTTTAATAAGAAAATCCAGAAGAGATTTATCATTAAGAGTATAAAAGTGAGCTTAACCATCACCCCTTCTCCCTTTCTCCATCCCATTGCTTTGCTCCTCCCTGTCAGCATAACATTGCATGAAAATACAAACTGGGCGGCTGCTGTGGCTCAGCAGGCAGAGCTCTGACCTGCCGTGCTGGAGGTCTGGAGTTCGATCCCTGGTGCCTCCTGCCCATATGCAAATTTAAAAAAAAACATTAAATTTCATTCTTAAAAAAAAAAAAAATACAAACTGTCTGCTCCACTGACCCTTCCTTCTTATAACCCTTTCCTTCATCACTAGCATTTCTATGGAAGCCAGTATTAATATTGCAAAGAATAATTCTTTAACAAATAGAATGTTTATTTTCTGAATATGAGTTTTATCAAAGGTTCCTTGCCTTCAATAGACTAATGCTCTGGTTTAATTGTAAGAATACGAAGATGTAGTCTTCAATTTATATTGCTGATTGCTTGGCTTGGGTTAAGTTTACCAGGTTGAGAAGCTTAGTTCATGGACCAAGCACCCCCTGACAATCCATCAAATTCAGATTAAAGGACTTAACAGAAGCAGGAAGCGGGAATTATCTGATGCATTCTAGTTAATGTACTGTATACAAATTAATAAAGCAAATGAAGGTGATTTTAGAAAAAAATTGGGTCAATTTACTGTCAAGTTTTCCATGGAAATTTGTTGCAAATAAACTTTAATTGGTTCTTACTTCATTTAATCAGTTATATTTAAAATATCTTTGAAGTCAAGATCATTGACTACATTTTTAGAAGAGATGATTGAAGCATAACCTTTAAAAAAAAGCTCATGAATACAAATGGATTTTAATGGGGGTCTATTATCGCCTCAATGCTTGTATGCAACCTCATTAATATTAATGAGAGTTAGACATATGCATTTATGAGAGATGAATAGACCCTTCTTGTGTCTACTACAGGACCGTTTCACTTGTCCAGAAGCCCATAGTGTTGTATTGAATCAGAGTTGCCAAAAATAATGAATATGAAGAAAAAAGGAAACCTTCTCCAATATTTACAAGCTTTCCCCCTCCCATTCTCTTAAGGATATACCATTTCTTGCAGGAAAGAGGAATTAAAATATGAATGAATCTCACCTGCATTCGTTAGTTCATAAAATTTTGCATCAAGCGACAAGCTCACGCCCTGCATAAATGATTAATGAAATGGAAATGAGTATATAAAAGGCTGGTTTCATTCCTCTAAGGGTTAAATTCCATTTCTTTAAATTGGTTTATGCCCTATTTCAGTCCTTATGTGTCTACGCATCTGGACATTTTCTTGGCATAAGTGGCTCTTTTGTGGAGTACTGAGATCATCAGAGAGTTGCTGGTAATTGACCTGTTTGGATTGCACGTGAGTGGCATCTGCTAAACGATAATGTAGTCCCGCAGTCCACTATTAAGCGCCAGCCACGTTATTAACTTGTGGCCAAACCGGCATAAAGACTCCTGAGACATCATTTTCCTTTAGACAACTTCATTTTGTTCTTACCGTAATCTCCATTATAAATGAAGCACTTTGGTCGGAAACAGAGATTTGTGTGTCCTAGCGTTTGTCAGCTCCATGGATGCAGTAATTAGTCATACAGTCCTTATGGTCCCAGTCCCATTCACTCTGTCCTTCCCTCTACCCCAACCATAACAACCCCCCAAAATCAGCAACACTGCTCTTCCCAGGAGAGAAGGGATCAATGTAATGTGAAAGTCAGATGAGTTAACCTCTACTACTTACTTAAATGATAAAGACCGCCACACTAACCTCTCATGTCCATGCTTCAGAATGCAGATGAGTCTTTCCAAATGTCCAGACATGCCTATTTCGTAGGAAGCATGCTGTCAAAGCAACACTTGCTTTCCTATATGTCACATTAACAGAAGTCGATTTGAACTGAGCTAAAATATGCACAGAGAAGCCAGAGGTTAACAAGTAAACACAGATACCCTCCTGGATATAACAGGACAGAAATGTTGCTGATCTCTGCATTTAATTATGGCAAGCCAAATTTAATAATATTATGCCAGTTTGGCCACGAGTTAATAATGTGCCTAGCACTTCATAGTGAACCAGCAATAATCTAGAGGCTAATTAACTGTACATGAAGAGTGGGGAAGCACTCTTTTAATTTGAATTCAGTTCATGTCCTTTTAGACTAATGAGCATTTTTTAAAAAGCTGGCCAAAATTTGTCCTAAAACAGAGCCAAGTATAGTTTAGTAAAAAGATAAATTACACAGTATTATTTATATATCACCTGATCACCACAGTGATTCAAAGCTAAACTCGAACTTCTGTTTCACTTCAAATTAAGAGACCAAAAGGTAATAATACAATAAAAAGGAATTTAGTTTAAAATGATCAAGTCTCCAAAGAATGTATGCATGTATCTAGTGAGCACCTGGTTTATTTATGGAATTATAAGAGAAAGAATATAAATTATATATGTTTATCATTATTTATTAATTTTTAGTTGAAGAAATGTAGGAAATTTTAAATCACCAAGTTTGAAAATACCAGAAATAACATCATTTTTAATAAAAACTATTTTAGCATAGTTGGATAAAAAATAACTAAATAAAAATTATAGTTATTATAAAAAACTAAAATTTCAAAAGTATCATAAAGCAAATTATTGATAATTATTAATTAATTAATAATCCTCTGTGAATTTGACAGAAGGAAAGAAACATTCTCACCTACCTTCTAGCAGGACAAAGGATAATTTTTCTCTGAAAGGATTTGGATCAGAACAGCTATCAGAAGCTCCAAGGGAATTAGGAATGACCAAATCTCCACATCCAGCTGTGAGGGAAGGGGAGAGAGAATCAGGCAAGAGGAACTTACCTCCCATAGGTCACTTTTTGCAGAAGAGCTTAAGTTCAGATTATAATGTGTTCAAAAGGAATATGACTATTTGCAGGCTGGCATTGTTACTATTATTAGGGTTGAAACGCAGCCTACAGCCATGGGAACATCTGAGCATGGACTAAGTTTTTAGACCACTGGAAGGTAGCATCATGGAAGAGTGTGTCCACCTGGTTTAAATTAGGCACCTGGGCAGCATCTGGGAGATCTGGGGACTGGGAAAGTGTGTCATGTTGTAAGACTCTCAGCCAAACTGACCAAAGTTCAGAAGATAGTGCCAACAGGAAACCTGAATATAATCAGGAAACTGAGGCAGAGCTCCAGATCCACATAATACATACACTAAGTGGGGTTAGTGGTAAAAGAGCAACATAGTTTGATGAACATAGAAGTTCAAACCAGATAAAATACTGTTCCAGAAACCAGTTACTGGAAGGGCAGGGGCTCTTAACATGAATTGTATTATGTAGTTTAGAGAACATTGTCTGGGCTCCAAGGGAGGCAGGGAATGGGGGCGAGGGGTTCACCCTGCCAAGTCAGAGACTGGTCAGGAGTTTACTAACCTGTTATCCTTCCCTCTAGAGCACTCAGCTAAACCATATGTGCTATAAGATCCTACAGTTAGTTGAGGCCGTTTGTCTGGGTTCTGGTCAATGAAATGAAATGTGAGTGTAAGTCATTTATCAAGTGTTTTTATCATACCCATACAAACCTACCATGATATCATGCAGGATCTCTCTTCTTTCTCACCCCCTGGCTGAGAAGGGAAGAGGCACAAGATAGAAAGATCCTGGGACCCCAATGACAATGTAGAGCAGAGCTCAGATAACTTTGCCTCCTCAGCCCTGATCCTGATTGAACTTCGCAGGAGAGAAAGTAGACATTTATTGTGTTGGGCCACTGTGACAGCAGCCTAGCATTATTCACAAAAAGTAAGGCAAGCATCTTCAGTAACTGTCATTGGACAGGACAGGAAAAAGGCTGAAATAACACTCTAGGCAGTCTGAGGACTATTGGATTTTCTATTTTTAATTAAAACTCAGGTTATAAAAATGTAAAATTAAAGTAGATGCAAATGAAAAGAAATAACAAATAACAGAGCAGAAATCAATAAGATAGAAACCAAAAATACTAAAGAGAAAATTAGTGAAACCAAAAGCTAGTCTTTTAGAAAATGAATAAAATTGATAAAACTCTAACTGCACTGGTAGGGGTGAGGAGGGGGTATGGATCAGATATAAATAAGAGGGTTTAGATGAGAAGACAGCCACTGAGAAACTTTATCATACAACATGTCTGAGGGGAACTGTGGGCTTGATTGACCTTCTTAACATCTTTTACAGATGTTTCCCTTAACCAACGCTGAGTGATAAATTAACCAGTAATGGAGCAAACGAAAGTAGCAATGAAGAACATTGTCAGAGCTCACAGTCTAGGATTACTTTCTGCCTAGGATACACCCAAAAGAGCAGAAAGCAGGGACCTGAAAAGATATTTGCACACCGATGTTCATAATGGCATTATTCACACTTGCCAAAAGATGTAAGCAATCCATCAAACTATGAATGGATAAACGAAATGTGCTATATATATACAATGGAATATCATTCAGCCATAAACAAAGTAAGTTCTGCCAAATTAAGTTATGATCTCACTGACATGAAATAATTAGAATAAAAAATTCATGCAGTCAGACATTACAATATAGGTTACCAGAGGCCTGGGTGGGGGTAGGAAGTGGGGATTTTAATGCTTAATTGGGAGAACTTCTGTTTGGAGTGATGGAAAAGTTTTGGTAATGGATGGTGGTGATACTAGCATAACATTGTGAATATGAATTATATAGTTGAATGTGGTTAAAGGGGGAAATTGCAGGAGATATATATATATGTTCTTAGAATAAAATTTTTTTGAAAATAGGACAGTACAACATAACAGTGAACTCTAATGTAACTACGGATTACGGTTAATAGGATAATTACAATAATATCGTTTCCTCGAGGGTATTAAGGGTTACCACACTAATGTAAATTGTTGGTGATAGGGAAATTGTGTGTAAGGGGGATAGATGGGAATTCTGTACTCTCTGGATGATTTTTCTGTAAACTCCCAACTTTTCTAATAAAGAAAAAGAATCAGAAGCTTGGATGGAAGCAGAGAGCGTCACTAAATCCACCTTCACGCTCCCCACTGCTTTAAGGAAATATGAATGATAAGCCCAGGAGAAATGGTTTTGAGTAGGTGAGTTCTTTTTTCCATTTTTCCATTCCAAAAAGTGCTTCTCTCAATAGGCATTTTAAAGTTAATTTAATGCAAATTAAAAAAAAAAGCAACCCGTGTCTTTGATTTATTTACACTGAGTTCCCATTGTGCTCTCAAATTAGATAGTGCATAAGATGGCCAGTTACTACCAAAATATCAGCAGATTCTTGTGTGTCATGCCCTGATGCTATCTGAGTCCATAAAAAGAAGATACAGAATATACACGAAAAACATCTTAAATTCATACAATTGTTTATATCTGAGTCTTAGTTTCCCAGGACTGCCAGAACAAAGTATCAACAAATTGATGGTTTAAAACAACAGAAATTAATTGCCTCATAGTTCAGGAAGAGAGAAGTCTGAAATCAAGGTGTCGCTAGGGCCAAATTCCAACTGAAACCTATATGGGAGTATCCTTCCTTGCCTCTTCTCACTTCTGGTGTTTGCCCAAAAATCTTCGGTGCTCCGTGGCTCATAGATATATCACCCTAACCTCTGCCTCCTCCATCTTCAGGTGGCCTTTCTCTAGTGCCCAGCTGTGCCAATGCCCAATTTTTATTTTCTTATAATCATGCCAATTTAGCCTCACCTTAACTCAGAGAATCTTCAAAGACCTGATTTCAAAAGAAGGTCGCATCCACCAGACTAGGGGCTAGGGCGTGAGTATAAGTGAGACACCACTCAACCCCCAACTGTCTGCAAAATAGCAAGTTCCCTCTGTTAGAGTATCTCCCTCAAAATAGTTCTAGTTTAGTTTCAAATTCCTCGTTTCACTTCAAAACAATGGAAATCAACATACAGGTGAGAGGTATGGAGGAGGAAGACAGAAAAGAAACTCTCTTGCTCAAGGTTATTGTAAATGAAATGTATCCTCATAAAAAAAAGAAGACTAAGTTTTTTCAACAGGTTTACTTCAACAGCTTCAAGGCCACCACTCTAGTCATTACAAAGGCTGCAAGACCACATGTCATTTGCATGTAATTCATTTTTTTCCCTTCAGAAAAACTTAGGAAAATATTTTTATCCCTGAATTCCATATGTTGCTTCATCTATTTTATATGAATTGTGATTCTCAAACACCATCTTCCTCGTTGGAAAGTTTCATTCTCTGTTCCATCTACTTGTCTATTCCCTGCATGCTTGTACACATAGACACACACACACAGACACGCACTAACATGCACACTCACAGTCGAACAAAATGGAAATTACTTCTATACAACTGACACAGGTCAATGCAAGCAATTCTCAATTAGCAAATAAATTTTGCTCTGAGGCCTATAAGTGATGTTGTTATAACTTGAAAAATATTTTCCCTAGAGGTAATTTATACATAGCGGTTAGAGTTGAGGCCAGTCAGAAAACATAATGGTGACCTATGCTGCATAATGTGTTAGCATACTTGCAGGCTTGGTTAGGAACGGGTTTGTCAACAGCCAGGCTATGAGAGCAAAAGGACAAAGGAATTCACCTGTTTTCCAAGCTCCACTGATCCTTTCTCTCAGTCAAAATGTACTTCCTCTCAGTGTAGCTCACCTTATCTAGGAAATACAGGTTACAACCGTCCTCCTCACAACATTTTAAGAATTTATTCACATTTTACATCCAAGTAAACCATGGATCAGAAAACTTGATAAGTTTACCTAAGTTAATAATGCCAGAAGTAGGAGAGTGGGGATTCGTACTCATTGAATCCCAACCAAATCGAAGAAACCTAAAAGGACTTATGTACACTAATGTCTTTCTTCACAGTCTCTGGATTTCCCAACTGCCAAAGTCAAAGTCTCCTTTGGTTCTTATGTGAAACTTGTGACACTGCTTGTCATTCCCTCCTTCTTGGCTACCGTGATAATCAGACTCGATATTTTCCTTGCACTTTTCCCACATTTCCCCTAATGTGTTGACCTCTCTGGCCTCTACTTCAGGCCAGAATCTGACAATTTTGATTTCTCTAATGTTACATTGCCCACATTCTTCTCACTCTACATATTTCCCCTGAGAATCTTTCTATTTCTTTTCTCATCCATGGGTTGATTGTTATAAATCTCTATCTATAAACTAGTTTTAGGAGTTCCAGAACTTTTTCTCTAACTGTCTGCTGGAAGTTTCCACCGGATAACCCATAAGAACCTCAAACTCATATTTTCAAACTTGAACTCATTATCTTCCCCTAAACCTATTCCTGTTTCTTTAGTCCCTATAACGTTACAGGCACTGTGGGCCTCTGTCTAATCTTCTAAGCTACAAATTTGGGTCTTTCTTGACTTTACCCCCCCATCTAGTCATCAAAGCCTGCCAATTCTACTTCCTAAATAAATGTCTCCTGAATCTATATTCTGCTGCTTATACCTTTTAACGACATCATCTACCATTGAGACTATCCAAATTTTCTTTGTTTATTCTATTTTCATTTCTGTTGACAAAACAAAACAACATAATAAACATGAACATTCTTAACATATGAACATTCCATACTTGGTGTGCAATCAATGGTTCACAATATCATCACATAGCTGTATATTCATCACCATGATTATTTCTTAGAACATTTGCATCACTCCAGAAAAAGAAATAAAAAGAAAAAACTCATACATACCATACTCCTTACCCTTACCTCTCTCATTGACCACTAGTATTTCCATCTACCCAATATATTTTAACCTTTGTTCCCCCTATTTTTTTTCTATACCACTTACCCCTCCCTTTCATTGATCACTAGTATTTCAATCTACTCAATTTATTTTAACATTTGTTCCCCCTATTATTTATTTATTTTTAATCCATATGTTTTACTCAACCATCCATACTGTAGATAAAAGGAGCATCAGACACAAGGTTTCACAATCACACAGTCACATTGCAAAAGCTACGTCACTATGCAATCATCTTCAAGAAGCGTGGCTACTGGAACACAGCTCTACAGCCAAATTTTTTTTAATAGAGTTTCTGCTTCTAATCTCACTCTATTCCAATTAAACCTTTTCACTGTTATTATAAATATTCAAATTTTTTAATCTTATTCCAGAAATATTTGTTAAGTACCTCCAATGTGCCAGCAGTGTGTGTGTGTGGGGGGGGGGGGTCCCAGTCCAATCTCTCAGGAAGCTCACACATCCTACTGGGAAATATAGCAAAATAAGAAAATACCTTTTAAGAAATATTAAAGTAGATGCAATCACAGAATTCAAGACGATCAGAGAGAAAAGGCATTTATCGTAAATAGGAGGTAAGCTCTCTCTCTTTTATTTTCCCAACAGTGAACACATTTCTATGCCTTAGTTTTTCAAGCTGCTAAAACAAATACCTCCTGCTGGTTCATGGTTCAGAGGCTGGTAGACCTCTTCCTCCCAGACTTGGTAGTACTTCAGAAGACCAGCAATCCTTAGGTTTCTTTGGCTCTCTTTTCACATGAAGATGCCCTCCCCTTTCTCTGCCAGGTTCCCACTGACTCCCTGCTTTTCCCTGTGGCCCTCTCTATAAAGCCTCCAGTACCAGGACTAAGACCCATCCTCACTCAGGTGGCTGCACTTTTACTGAAAATAACATCTCCAAAAGGTCCTGATTACAATCCCCAGGAATCGGATTAGGATAAAGAACATATTTTTTTCTAGGTACATAACTCAATCTAGCATAGTTAGTATTCCAGCACTACAAAACTAGCCTTCTAAATTTGAATCAAAGGCATTCTGCACAGAAGAAACAACCTTAATCTTGCTTACATGAAGCAGAACACCTAATGAAACTTTAAGGAATATCTGTACTACAGCTCTACTATCTTCCTTAACAATTCTAATTATAGTTCACTGCCATCCTCCACTTTTACAAATTGGCAGAAATTTTGAAGTAGAATTGACCATCAATAATAACCTTTTGTTGGTCATTAAAAAAAAAAGCAATCTTAAAGTCTGTCTGCTAATCATTCAAGTAAAAGCATGTTATTTTTGCACAGGAGATTACTTTTGAAAGAATTTTCTCAGAATATCTAGATTAACTAATGAAGCGCAAGCCTTGATAGGTTATATAAGAAGGAAGAAAAAAATTAGCAAATTCCCAATTATAATAAACTCCCATGGTGGATAAACATCATTTGTTGAAGTAAGATTTATTTCTTGATTGCAGCAACACAAAATTTGGCTAAATCTATATGCCAACTATGAATTGGAAAAGGAAAAAATCGCTAATAAATATATAAGAAGTGTAATTTGTACACATAAATACTACTGTCCTCCATTTAGGAAGAATGTCTTAGTTAAAACAAATAAATGAATTATTTTGGCAAGTAAATACAATTAAAACCCTAATTAATTAATTTGCTTACTTTTTCTCCCTGTGACAAGCAATAGCCATTTGTTCATCCTTACTCACCCCTGGGTTCTGGTTTTCAGTCAAATAGGAAATGAAGGAACCAGCCTGTCAAGAAGAGCAAAATTTGCATACTTCTCCAATAAGTTTGTAGGCATCTGAGTTGTAGAATGAATAAAAAAAGAATTAGAATACATATCATCCTTTAAATGGTGACATTCTCCATTCCCTATAGTACCTACTTAGTGATCTTTTGTTTTACTTATAAGCTTTATCAGGAAAATATTTGATCATTTACCAGATTTTAAATGGATATCTGAACCTACTGTAGATTAAGAACCCTTCTGACTCTTATTGACAAATGACAATATTCCTCCTTTCTTTCAAACTCTATCTAAAAGTGACTTCCAAGAAACTTTTTCTAATATCACCCATACTTACCTTCTTCTTCTGCAATCCATATGCGTTCATACTTTGCGCACTATTAATTTTCAATATTTGGATGTGGTTTTATTATCGCTATTAAGTCACTAATGGCTAAATATGTGTTCTTCTAAGTATAAAAGCTTCTATTAATTTTACTTTTAAATACTACTACTCTGACATAGAAAAGCTAACTTCAATGTTAAAATCCTCACAGTATAGGGATAGATTGCTTACTACTGTCAGAATTACTGAAAGCAGATAATTTCCTTTCTAATGGGAGTCTATTCTTCAGTAAAATTTTTTTAGGATACATAAAATCCTTTAAATGATGCCAGTCCCCACTCCTTATAGCAGCTTACTTAATGATCTTTTTTCTCACTTATAAGCTTTTTCAGGAAAATACTTGACATTTACTAAAGTTTAAACGGATATCTTGGGGCATATTTTATTAAGTTTTCTGAAGCAGTCTCAGACTATCTTAGAGGAAAAGACAACAGATGGAATTCATAATGTTAAGAAGTGTTGTTGTTTAGAGAAATAATGTCATATTTAGAAACTTAGGAAGTCAGAGACTTCTGAATTTGTTCAATCATGTAGAAAATGTGTAAATCAACTTAAGTATTCCTTGGGGTGACCTCTTTTAATAATTTAAACCAATATAAGTCACCAATGAGTGTCCATGGAAGAATAATTCTTGTTTAGAGTTTTTAAACTCTGCTAGTTATTGGGTTTTTTGTTGTTTTTTTTTAAAAAAAAATTGGGTACAAGACACTTCTTTTCTTCTCCCTAATCTCATTTTAGGTTTGTCCTCAAATGGACCCTATCTATTATTCCTGCAACTCATTTCCTAGAGGGAGCCTCACTTTGTACCCCATTGAAAGAAGTCTGCCCCTCACGAGATCGCCAGTTTCAGTCAAGTCATTATCCAAGATGTACCCATAGGACAGCAATGCAGAGCCTGGAACCCAGAAACTCTATTCTTTGAGAAGCAGAGGTGTGTGAAAATTCCTAGGCGCTGTCAGCTAAGGCCATTGTTAGTCTCCATTTTGGTTCATTTGGTTCAAAAAGGAGCAAAGGACAGGTCATAAAGGGGTAGGGTGGAGGCACCTAGGGTGGACCATGAAAGGTTTGGGCAGAAGGACTTAGGAGTCGCCAGGGCTGGGTATGGAGGCATCTCTGTGGATCCAGCTAAAGAAGAAGAGGTGGGAAAGCAAGGTGAGAACAGAGGAGAAGTCTTCCACATGTAGATTTTCTCTGTCCAGAAATTGGGAGTGACTAGTGTATCCTCTCTCGTGAGTTCCCCGACCATCATCTTCCCAACCTTAGTGAATAGAATTTCCTTGGGAGATGAGGGAAAGAGATAAATGTGTAGAAAGGGATGTTTGAGGAGAAAGGAAATGATCTTCCTCCCAATTACATGTAAGATGCCTTATCAAATTTCTAAGATACAATTCTCAATTTTTATAATTCAAACTTCAAACACATTTTTTTTTAAGTTGAAACCCATTCCCATCTATTCACTGTGTTTAGAGTTTCTAGGCACAATTATGATAAAGTGAACTTTCACAATATTATGTTTAAAATATGTAGCATATCGTTTAACATATTTATCAATGTCAACTCTTCCCCCTTGAGATTTGATGTTTGGTAACAGCCAAAAGTGATTCTGAGGCAAATGTGCTTAATAAAGTGGGCAATCAAGCTATATAATGTTGTATTAATCGA
>PVIY010022325.1:0-41013 GCA_004026745.1 Myrmecophaga tridactyla | reverse complement strand
TTTCCTCACTACCACCCCCAAGATCAGCTCCATCTGTCAAGAAGTCCCTGTGCCAGCGATGGAATGGGATCCACTTGTGGAACAAGCATCTGGGACTATGTGGTGCGGGGACTCCTTTCTGCTCCCACTGTCCTCCATAGGGAGATGCCCCACCACCACTGTAATGAGCTCTCAGGAGTGGAGGTGGAGGTAGGGAGGACACCAAGACGACCAGTGTCCAGTGCTCAGCCTGCCGGGGACACCATACCCTCCCTGTGGGAAGTTGGGCCAGCACCTGCCATCTCTGCCTTCAGTTTTCCTGTCTGCACAGTGGACAGGTGGTGGTAATGAATACAGGCCTCCAGCACTGACCCTGTTGGATACTGAGTATTAAGAGTCAAACTGGGGGCCTAACTCTCTTCCAGTGAGAGTCTTTGGTGCTGTCTCTTCTCAGCCCTGGTCACTGCTTCTTGGGGAATGAAGGATTTGACCCTGCCTGATCCCAAGATCTGCAATCAGGTCATCCCCACAGCCCATGAGCTGTATTCATGCACTCATGGGTGAGTACAGGTCATTTAGGACCACTCCTAAATGAGCACATGTTGGAGCCCAAAAGTGAAGTTCAAGTCCTGGCTCAGCCGTTTAATAGCAGTGTGTCCTGGGGCAAGTTGTTTAACTTCTCTTTGCCTCAGTCTCCCCATTGGTAAAATGGTTGTGACAAATTCCTACTTTATAGGATTGGTGTAAAGATGAAGTAAGCCAATGCATGGCAAGAACTTAGCACACAGAGTGCAAAGCAGGAGCTTTATAAATGGTACCTAGTATTTTTACTGCAACTGTATTAGTGCCTTACCCCTTTACCTCCAGCCCACTAAGTTGAGTCAGGCCTATAACCCGCCCCCCTCCCGCTAGTCCTATCTCTGCTTCCAAATTATTAATTGGCCTTAGGCCAATCCCTTCCCATAGCTGGGCCTTGGTTACCCTGCCTAGAAAATGACTCCAACTGTCAGAGATCATTGGCCACGTCCTCTTCACCCCCTGAAGGCACTCATAGACCCCCACACTTAGGGGACAACAGCAAATGAACAATCAGCAGGTTGGGTACCAACAATCCGTCCTTCAACTCCAGCATCACAAGGGAGAACACTTTTCTCCCATTGTCATGGAACCTGCCTACCTAGGGTGTTTGGTTGTTAATATCCACAGCGTTTTCCTCTTTGAATTGCGCTCAAGGTTTTACAGAGCTTCAGCACCAATCCTGGGCCCACTCCTTCTAGCCCAGAGGTCTCCCCCAACCCACAGTACAGCCCTGCCTACCCCCACGGTGTGGAATGCAAGCAGGGAAGGGAGAAGCTGACACAGCCGGAAGCTACCCTGGGTTTCCTGCAGCACTCCTGTCAGCTGGCTGGCCCTGCCTGCTGGGGCAGGTAAGAGCTTGACACAGGAATAGTTTGTTTTGTGGCACCTGCAGAGGTAGCAGAGGGAGCCCTAGAATCTCCTGCTTTAGGGGGCTGTTAAAGAGCCTCTGACCTAACATCCACCCACCTGCTGTGCAGCAGGGCACAGCCAGGTCAGGGGGGAGAGGGATTTGCCCAGGCTAGCACAGTAACCCAGTGGGAAAGCCAGAGCAAGACCCAGAGGCTCCAGCTTCTCCAGCCAGGCTCTGCAGAGACCCTGCTGGCTCCTGCTCACCTCCTTCTCCAGCCAAATCACAGTCCATTCAAGAGGGTCAAAGCTAGGTGAGAGCCAAGCCTTCAGGAGATCAGTTTGCAGGAAATGGCGACAGGGCTGTGCTTACCTCCTACTGCTCCCAAAGGTTGGCTCTAAAAGGGGGCTGGGGGAGAAGGACTGAACCATAGAAAAGGCTTGGGAGTGACCCCAACAGGCCCCTTGAGGTTCTCCAAGGTTCCCAGCATTGCAAGTCAGACAAGCAGAGGCTGCAGCCAGCCCTGGCCATGCAGGCTGACGGAGACCCTACACATACCCCAGGGTGCCATCATGACCTTCCTTGATGCAACTCTCTAACCGTTCCCAAAGCATCTTCACACCTGAGAGAGACTTTGACCTTCACAATGTCCCTGAAAATGTGCCACTGTTGTTTGCATTTTACAGGTGAGGAAACTGAGGCTCAGAGAGGGTTGCAGCCATGTGGCATGGTCGGGTTAGTACCAGGTCTCCTTCCTGTCTCAGCCTCCAACTCACTGTGAACCTGCAGCAGGCCTCTTCCCTGTGCTGGGCCTCAGTTTCCCCATTGTAAAATGAGGCCACCTAACCCAGCAGCCTCTGATGACCATCCTAGAACTAAAGTCCCCCAATCTCCCACCTGTCAATACACGCTTGCCCAACTAAGCATCTACACACCTGGTAGATTGTTGCATTTCCAAACCATGGGTTATAATCAACCCCACCTTACAGACAGGGGAAGTATAGTCAACCAGAGACATGAAGCGACTTGCCCAAAGTCCCACAGTGAGTGAGTTAGTGCCTGAGCTGGGGCATGAAGCCAGGAGTTCTAATGAGATTTTTCACCTTATCTCTCTAGAGCTGCACTCTCCAGTAATGGAGCACTAACACAAGTGGCTATATGGTGCCTGGGGTAGGCAGAATAATGAATGACATCCCTACTCTGCCCCTCCAAATCCATATCCTAATGCCCAGAACCTGTGAATGCACTTCCTTACATGGCAAAAAGGAACTTTGTAGATGTGATCAAATTAAGGATTTTGCGATGGGATATTATCCCAGATTAGCCTATAATCACGGGGTTCCTTAGAAGTGAAAGAGGGATGTGAGCGAGTCACCAACAGATTTGAAGATGCTGTGCTGCCTTGGAAGACGGCTGGAGGGGAGCACAGGGGAGGGTCGCAGGCGGCTTCTAGATGTTGGAAAAAACAAAGGATTGGATTCTTCCCTAGAGCCTCTGCAAGAAACGCGGCCCTGCACACACTGTGGTTTCAGTCCTATGAAACCCAGGCCTTCAGAACAGTAAATTAATAAATTTGTGTTATTTTAAGCTGCTACATTTCCTGCAATTTTTCTGCAGCAGCGTTGGAAACTAATACAGCACTTGTAATGTGACGACTCCGAATTGAGATATGCTGTTAGTCTAAAATACACCCCAGATCCCAAAAAGGTTTAGTACAATAAAAATAATTTATTTCATCAATATTTTTATACTGATGACATGTTGAAATGATACACTCTTTAATCTTAGATTAAATAAAATATATTATTAAAATTAATTTTATGCGTTTCTCTTTTTGTTTTTGCTTTTTAATGAGACTATCAGAATATTTAGCATTACATGGGTAGCTCATGTTATGTCTCACGGGGCAGATTTCATAGCCTGGGCTAAAGGGAGCAGGGCCTGCCCTCTCCATGTGGTCCACAGCTGGCTCCATCATAATTGGGGATGGGGCCTGGCAGTAAGCTGGGTGAAGGAAGGGTCAGCTCACACACTCCCAGGGCAGATGGGGAGCCCCAGTGGTGGGTGTCTCCCCTGTCCCCTCCTCCCCACTCCCGTCTGCCTGGGGTGAGCCCTGCCTCTAAGCCAGCACCCGTCCCTGCAAGACGTGACTTTTTTATTTTTAGCATCTGTACTTGCTGCCTCAGCATGGCTGGCTCTGAGGCTCGCTGGGTGTGAGCCAGTTCTCACCCCGCCCCCCACCCCCACTGCCACCTCTGTGCCAATGGGGGGTCTCAGGAGAACCGACTCTGCGGCTCCAGGGCCTTTCAGGGCCTCTAGGCGAACCTACTAACATCCCTGGCAAGTAAATGGCATCATAATCTGGATGTTTGCAGAGGATGAGATGAAGTCTCAGAGATGTTTACAAGTTGGGAAGGGGGCAGAGCTGGGCCTCGGAACCGAGTCAACTGTGCAAGCCTTCCTTCCTCCCAAATGCCTGGCCCTCGCAGGAGCTGGGGCTGTCCACTTAACTCCGGGCCCACCATCAGGTCACATGGGCTTTTCTCTGGGGGCATTTTATACCTTGGAAAGTACTCTGAGCAAGAGGAGAAAAGAGAATGGTTTGGAAGGAGGTGGGAAGTTAGATGAAACTATGCTTAGGGTGGGCAGCCAGACCTCTCCTAATGAGGTGGGTCAGAAGACCATGCAAACATGAACAGGAAACAGCACTGAACCAGGATTGCCTCGTAGGTGGCAGCACAAGCTCCGGCCTCCAGCAGCTTTCAGCCTTGGACTGCCTCCTCAGCCTCAATCTCCTCCGCTGCACAACTACCATAATAAGGTTCTGGCCTCAGAAGCTGTGTGAGGATTAAGTGGGATCGTGGACTCAGGGACCCCAGTGCTCAGCACAGGTCCCCGTCCTAGTGAGCCCTCAGGACATAGCAGCTATTGTTCATATTTATCAAGGGCTTGATGTGCACAAGAACTGTGCTGAGTGGTTACATGACTCCTCTCAATGAAACATCTGAAACTTCACAACAGCCACATGAGGTAGCTGCTGTTATTAGCACCATTTTATAGATGAGGAAACCGAAGCTGAGAGAGCTGAGGTTCAAGGTCACACAGGTAGCGTCTTTCTCCCACTCCCTTCTTGTGCTACATCTTAGTGCAGCGGCCAAAACTTTCAGATCAATGTTAAAATAGTAGTAGTAGCAGGCAGCCTTATGGGGTTCCTGATTTTAATTGGAGGGCTGCTAGGATTTTACCCAAATAATTGATTAATCCAGACATCATGCCACTACAGTCATTTTGTAAACACAACATGGAAACCACAGACCCCTCTCTAAGACAATCAGGCTCCCTTAAATAAGAGACGCTTAGAAGCTTCTGAGTGATGACCAGAGTAAAGCAAGCTGGAGGTTTCTATGCTCTGTTTTCTTGAGAGGACAATTCCTTCTTTTACATGTGTTAGCAACTCTGGGATCAAAGTGAGAAGAGAAAACAAACAAACAAACAAACAAAAAAACCCAGGAGTCCAGCGTAGATGAAAGCTTTCAGCAGCGGTTTCCTCCCTCAGAGCTTGGGTAGAAGGAGCCCTGGACCTGAAGTCATTCACCAGCAATCAAACCCCGGCCTGCTCCTTGTGAACAGCGTGACCTTGGACAAGTCACATTAGTTACCAGCAAACCCAGCCCTCATCCTGGGCAGAGTTAGATAACAAAGTCTGATGAGCGGGTTGTGAGGATCAGCTGGGAGTACACAAAGAAAGGAAAAGGACCTGGCATGGAGAAGTTTCCCAGGAATGTAAACTGAAACTGAGAGCTCCGGGGGATTGTGAGCTGGGTTTACTTAAGGAAGAGAGTCCCTAAAGCCTTCTTCCGTGAAGTCGGTTATTTAATGCCTACTACGTGCTTGGCACGGTGCTGGCCCTGATAATGGTCAAGCAGCCCAGCGCCTGCCGTGGGGAGCGCACAGGCTGGCGGTGAAGACAGACAATAAACAAACACAAATAAACGTGCCTTCCCGCGGGGAGGGCGGCCAAAACCCTAGCGGGGAGCGGCTCGTTGCCAGGGTCCGTCCCCGGCGCCCTTAGCCCGGCTTGCTCCGTCCCCTGGGGGTCCCACCCAGAACCGCCCGGCACCCGCAGCCATATGGAATGCATTGAGCGGGGCTTGCATTCCAAACACGAGGCTCTGTTCTCCCAGGCGCCTCTTCCTGGAACGCGCCGGGCCCTCTCTTGGCAGCCGGGGCCTCAGCGCCCGATAAGAGGGCCTCCGGCCCCTGCCTTCCACGGGAGCGCCGCCAAGGCGAGCGTGGGGAGGGAGCGCCAGCGAAGGGCGCGTTTCCCCGGGACGCAGGCGGATGCGGCGTCTCCGCCAAAGGACCGCCAGGGCCTGGGGGCTGGCCAGGAGAGAAGGGGCCAGCTGGCCCCTGGGGCGGTTGGAGTCACAAGGGTACTGTTGATGTGCCGTGGAAAGAAAAGAAAAAAGAATGAAACATTTACGCCTGCAGCAGAGTAAAATAAAAATCCTAAAGCACTCAGTGCCCCCACCTACTTTTAAGATCAGGTTTCCCTCACATTTCTCCTTCCCAGTGGAGCCCTGTGTTGGGGTCCTTATCTGATGCGGTGCCTATCACAGAACAGCATCAGAGCACAGCTGACCCTCAAAAATTGGTTTGATCACCTGCAAAAAAAAGTTGGTTTGGTGAATGACTGGGTGAGGGATTGCTCAGCACGGAACCCACGCCAGGCACACCTACCCCTGATGAATCTCTGCTCTGGTCAGAAGCCCAGGGCAATAAGTATTATCCCTGTTTGCAGATGAGGTGACTGAAGCTCAGGACTGGAATGCAGGCTTTTCCACAACTTCTGTGGTTTGCAAACTGACTGTGCATCCAAATCACCCAGAGGGCTTCTAAAGCACAGCCTGTTCCAGATTTTCTGATTCAGTAGGTCTGGGTTGGGGTCTGAGAGTTTGCATTAATCGTATGTGCCCAGTTGATACCGGTGTCCCTAGTCCACAGACCGCACTTTGAGCACCTCTACATTACATGAATAAACTTTAGACAGACCTTAAGTTTACCATAGGCCACTTCCCATCGCAAGGATCTAGGATGAATTGCTTTCCCTCTAAGGATATTAGAGAGTTACATTCCTGACTCTGGGCCTGATGTCCCACCCTCAGAGGAATTACCCCAGACACTCTATTTCGTCATCTGTGAATGCTTCTGGATACTGTATGGTGCAAACTTCCCAAAGTGTGAGTCCATCAACAAGAAGGTCAAGTGACCATTCAAGATGCTTAGTCACTTAAGTCATCACCAAGAGAGGGTCAGTTAGGGGCATGGAAGGGACTGGGGAGTTTGACAAAACTGTCAGAGGTTCCCAGAAAAAGGAAACACAAGCCTGGAGAGTTGAGTGACTGAGGGAGGCAGGACAGGCGGGGCCTTGAGCACCTGAGCATGCTGGGAAGACAGTGATGGGGCAGCTGCAGACTCCAGAAGGCAGCTATCTGCCAGCTACTCGCTGTAACCAGGGGGTGCCCTGGCGTGCTGAGCAGAGCCCTGTGCCGGGGAACTGAAGCTTCCCAGAATGCCTTCTGCTCATCTGGTGGGTACATGCAGCTTCTTCGTCAGACTCTAGCCAGCTAGAGCAGAAGGAGACTGTCTGTCCTCACTCATTGTACACACCTTATTTATTGGGCTATTGGATAATAACATTACTATATAAGAGGGTGCGCTTATTACAGATAATAACAGCTGCTGCTTATTAAGTGCCTATTACATGCCAGGCACTTTATAGACCTAATCTCATTCAACCGTCCAGGTAACTCCAATAAGGTGGGGCCTGAGGTTATCCCCATTTTACAAATGAGGACACTGAGGCTCAAAGAGGTTAAATAACTTGGCTGAGGTCACAGTTGCTAGGAAAAGGGTAGGTTACTGCCTCCCCATCGCTCAACTGTCGCTTGCAGCCATATCATTCCGTCCCTCCCTTCCTGAATGAACACCTGCTGTGGGCAAGACACTGGGTGGGCTGGTAAGATGAATCATTCAAGAAGTCATTTATTCAACACACTTTAGTTTTGAGCACTTACTATTTTTATGGGCTTATTTATTTATAGCATGCCTTATTCCAGAAAACACTTGATGTAACTTCTTTATTTGATATACAAGAGAATAAAAATTTAAAGGGTGGCCATGTGGCAAATGGAAAGCAGAAATTAGGGAGGTCAGAAAACCCAGGAATGGGTCACAAATTTTCCATGGAACTTTGTAACAGCCACAGTTGGATCAGTTCACCGTGTCCAGATGACACCAACAAGTGAGCTGGTGAGGCAAACCTGACTTCTGGAGGCCCTAAGTCCAGAGAGGCCTTTCTCTGGTGAGTCTACATGAAGA
Organism: Myrmecophaga tridactyla; assembly: GCA_004026745.1. Lineage (NCBI taxonomy): Eukaryota > Metazoa > Chordata > Mammalia > Pilosa > Myrmecophagidae > Myrmecophaga > Myrmecophaga tridactyla. The sequence goes on along the minus strand of PVIY010022325.1, from coordinate 33,227 downwards.
AAACACTGTTAATGAAAGGAGCCATGGCCCCAACAACATGCTTATTGCACAAACAGCACAAGTCTTGGGGCTGTTTCCTGTACCCCCCTCCATGCTGGCCCAAGTCCCAAAGTAAAAAAGCGGCTCTGAGGAGAGAGCCAAGACAATGCAAGGCAAGCATGCCACACTCTAGCTTAATCCATTCACAGGGTTTATTCCAAACATTGCAAACTGGCAATTCTCTAGCTAAATGAGTTTGCAGGTGTGCTCTGTTTGGCCTGAACAGTGGATTTAAATTGTCCGAATTAGCTGTCAACTTTAGACAGGAGAGTTCACATAAAAATTCAGATCTGGGGTTGGGGGGGGTCCCTTAAAAAATAAGTGGGATTTGGCAACATGGGGTCGGGCCACCTTCCCAAAGGACATGAATTGGCTGGAGCTGAGTAGTTTTCCACTCCTCCATGGTTCCCTGAAGGCCCTTCTTTGCTTCCCTCCCTGGCCCTGCACGCTATCAGGAGTTAGCAGCCCTGGTTTAGAATATTTTGAGTGGCAGCACTTTAGTGTGCATCAGAATCACCCAGTACCTTGTTTAGAGCTCAGGGTCCCAGGTCGCATGTTCCACTCAGTTTCTGAAACTAAATAATATATGGATTTGGGTGGGTGGCGCCAGCAGGCATCCTTCCAACAGGTGGTTGTGATGCAGGTGAGCTCTCCTAATAGGATGGGGGCCTGGGGGGTTCTGGGGGTAATTGCATGTCTACTCAGCACCACTGCTCCAGATAAATGGATGAATGGTGTTTCTCCCAGAAAAACTTTTGGTGAGTACTGCTGGGTTGTGTGTTCAAGGTTATCGTCCTTGACAGATGCCCTGAGTGGAGCTCCTCTGGGTTGCAGGGTAAGTCATGAGTCACGTATTTTAACATACAGTGGTTCTCAACTTTGGCTGGGGGTTAGAATTACCTGACGAGCTTTCCACTCCTCCCCATGCCCAGACCACATCCCAGACCAAGTAAATCAGAATCTCTGAGGGTGGGAATACAGGTATCAGCAGTTTCAAAGCTCCCCAGGTGATTCCTGTGTACTGTCAAGTGTGAGAAGCAGGGTTTTAACATGAGCACCTTCTCTGGGCCAGGTCTCATGTTGACTGTACAGATACAGAGATGAATAAAGCTCCCAGGGGAGGGGAGAGGATGGAGGCAGGTGTATAAACAACTGTTACAGCATGATAAGTAAAAATATGGAGTATACTTGAACCCAAAGCAGGGACACTTAACTCACCCCAGGGGACTCAAGAAATACCCCACTCACCTAGGAAAGGTTTGGGCTGAGTTTGGGGAATGAATATCATCCGTCCAGTTAAAGAAGAAGGAAATCTCAGCTAAGGCAAGGATACTATCTAAGGCTCTATGGCCTGAATGGCACAGGGCTTGCGGAGCTGAAAATTGCCTGGCACAGCTGGATTAAGAGAGGGAGTAGGGATATGAGAAGAGACCAAAGAAGCAGGAAGGGGTCAAATCACAAACAGCCTTGCGTGCCAAGCAAAGGACACCATACTTGATCCTGAAGCTAGCAGTAGCCTCTTTAAACCAAGAAGTCAGATGAATGAATGAATGAACACATGATGAGCTGGGGTTACCAAGGAGGACTTCCTGGAGGAGGTCAGATGAGTGGAAGGAGGGGTAGGGTTTGGAAATTTGGCAAGGAGAGAATGGGGTGGATATTCTGATTAGCTGCTCCAGTTAAATCTCTTGAAAACCCTTCCTTCCCCCATGCCCAGGGCCTTTTGATACCATTTGAATCGCAGACTGCTTCTGTTAAAGATGTGTTTGTTACTTGAAAGATGGGATTTCTCTTTAACAGATTTGGGGCCCCATCCTTTGACTAGGAACCAGGAAGGAATGAAGAACACATCCTCTTGCCCACAGAGCTAATTACTGAAATACTGTGGGCCTCTTCAGGGTTTGTGGCGTCACTGATCTCTGTCCTCCAACAGCTTCTAATTTCTAACTGGCCAAAGTGTTCAGTACATTTTTATGGGCTGCCCCAGAGCCAGCTGGAAGTTTTTTTTTCCATAAACTCTCCCCAAGACAAGTAGCCAGGTTTCACATAATAAAATGAAAATGTCAAAGAGTTGTTTCATTAAAAAAAAAAATGATGCAGGCTCATTTATGAGGCCTTAGCTCATGAAATCGGATCAGAGTCCAACAGCATCTGCCTGGTTTTTTCTACAAAGCTGATGGTCAAGTTAGAACAATGATAATAATCACTTGTTTATCCATTCACTCAACAAACACTTACTGGGCATTGACTGGGTGCCAGGTCTCGAGCTGGGTACCACCCCAACCGCCTTCCAGGGCTCAAAATCATTTATAGTTTGCAAAATGTTTTCACATGTAATTTTGTGAGCTGTCGATACTGGTTTAGAGGAGAAAACCAAGACTGTCAGTGTTTTAGAGGAGAAAACCAAGACTCTCAGTAGTTAGATAACTTTCCTAGATCACAATGCCCGTAAATGGTAGAACTGACACTTGCCTTGGTCATCCAAGTCCAGATTGTAAATTCTGTCTCCTCCAGCTTGCTGCTTTTTAAGCAATGCCATCTAACTGTCAATGGCTTAAGTTGGGGCAAGAGCTCCAAGAGGTTTGGCTGTTACTTTCAATCTGTCCAGCATCCACTTCTACCTCTTGATTTGCCTTTGGGGGAAATTCCCTGTTGTGAGGAGGGCAGAAACTAGCACACACCTCCCACAGCTGCCTTCACCGTAAAGTCTAGTGGTGTCATATCCATCCCCAGCCTGTCCTCCTGCCCGGCCAGTGGACAGGCACATGTGAAATACAACCTCGGCCAATTATATACACATCCCCAGGTGAAGGGATCCGTGGAGGACAAAGCCACCCTCAGCAGAGGCCCTGGATCAATCTGTACCGGCAGCATTCCCTCGGCTGGAATTCCTGTGGCTCCCTTGGCTCTGCCACTTTGTCTAAGCCTGATCTGCAGCCTCATGTCAATTCTGTGAGCCCTCACTATCTTCTAGGAAGTCCCCTCTGCTAAAGATGGCCAGACTTGGTCTTGAGTACTTGTAACAAAGAACCCTGACTGAAACCAGGTCATAGGTCTCCATCTTGATAACAGAGCTAGCAGGAAATAGTCACCTCCCTTGGTGCTGGGGGCATAGACCAAGGAGATTCTTAACAGGAAAAACCTTTTTGGATGCTGTGAAAATGTTGTGGGGGTAAAATGTTGGCACAGCTGCTCTTACCAAGGCCTGCGAGATATCATGGCAGACAGACCCAGCTGCCCAGGCTGGTGCTCAAAATCTGCTTGCATCCTTGAAAACCAGGCCTAATCTGGTTCGTGTCTCACCACTGAGTTCAAGCCACCATCCACCTTAATACGCCCAAGATTCCATTCCCTTGTGGGTCCTTCTGGCCATTTAGGGGTCACATCATGAGAAGCAGACCTATGGGTGAGGTCTGCTGAAGGAGGGGTTTGCTGAGGTGTGTGCATAGGGGCGCAGAGGATAAGGAGTAAGGAGACCTGCATTTGTGTCAGTAGGTGCTCAGGAGATGAGCCATGAGGGGGTTGATCTGTGAGCTGTTCTTAGGGACTGTGGGAAAAGGGCTTGGCTCAGAGTAGTGCCTCCTGTGAGCGTCAGAGGGCGGTGACTGCCGCAGCATGGACCAGCTATAGGAGTGAGAAACACTGGGTCATCTCCTGGTTGCGGAGAGAATGTGACTCCCACTCTCACACCAAGGGAGCATCATCAAATACTGGGCTTGGCCTTAACAGTTTTGTAAATAAATCTGCCCCTGACTTGAGCTTGTGCTCTTTTCTACTTTCCCAGTGGTACACACTGACCCAGGCCCATTTGCTGCAGAGGCCAATCCCTGACCTTCCCTTCTTGCAGCTGCCTCTTTTTTTTTTAATTTTTTATTTAACTGTCTTTGCATCTCTCTTCTTTGGCTGGATGGCTGTACAAGCTGTGCCCGTCATCCCCACCAGCCCTACGCAACTCCCAGGGACCTCTGTCTTGGGCGTTGGCTGCTCTAGATCCCTTCCCCTTCTCTCCCAGTGCATCCCCACCCCAGTCCTTACACACATACCCTGGAACATGTTGAAACCTCACTGGTGGGTTCCAGACCCTGATGGTCCGAACCACATCTGGAATGAAGAGCTCTCAGCTCACAGGCTTCTACCCCAGGGAATTTCCCACACAAGCTGGACCCCAGCCACACAACCCCACCCCAGATGGCTTTTGCTCGTCTGGGATGGGAGGCGCATGGGGCCTTGAATTGTAATCTTGGAGGAAGTGACTGTAAGACACAGATCTGCATGGTCTTTGCTAAGCCTCCTGGAGCTATTGCTGCAATTTAAGACCAAGGATCAGGTTGCAGAATGAACAAAAGAGAAAGACCAGACCCAGATGCATCTTCAGGGAAAGGAACAGAGTGAAGATTCTCTTTAAGAACAGATTGAAGATCCTCTTTAGCTAGCCGTACAATTCAGGTGGCAGGCTCAGAGCCTTTCCAAGTTAAAAGAGGTCCTGAAGATCATTGAGACTTTCCCCGACCCAGGCAAGGATTCCCTCGGAAATTCGTGAGAACGTCACAGAACACTCAGAAGACTTTTAAGGGATCTTTCTTAACAATAATAAAAAAAAAAAACCTCAAGAGGACAACTGGAGATCTGACAAAAACAACATGACAAATCTCTGGGCAAGGAGGCAGATATCTTTTCTTAAAAAAATATTTTTATTGACAAATCTTTACACACATACATTCCATACATCATGTACAATCAATGGCTCAGAATATCATCACTTGGTTGTATATTCATCACCATGATCATTTTTAGAACATTTGCATCACTCCAGAAAAAGGACTGAAAAGAAAAAAGAAAAAACTCATATATACCATACCCTTTACCCCTCCCTCTCATTGATCACTAGTATTTCAATCTACCCAATTCATTTTACCTCTTATGCCCCTATTATTTATTTATCTTATTCCATATATTTTTTTACTCATCTGTCCATACCCTGGACAAAAGAAGCATCAGGTACAAGGTTTTCACAATTGCACGGTCACATTGTAAAAGTTCTATCTTTATACAATCATCTTCAAGAACCATGGGTACTGGAACACAGATCAACAGTTTCAGATACTTCAGAGGCAGAGATCTTGATTAAATCTGCTAATTTCCTGTGTGACTTCCAGCAGCCTCTCCTGCTCTCCTGACCCCAGCTTCCCCATCTGAAAATGAGGGGTTGGGTGCTTTGACTTGAAAGTTCCTCTCCGCTTGAATTATTTGCTCCTGAGTCCCGGGCTTGATACTTTCTAGCTCTGTGTGCCCATGGGCCCATTGCTTAACCTCAACCTCAATGTCTTCATCTACGTGCATCAACTCCAAAGGTCTACTCACACATAAAGCATTGTTGTAAGATGAAATATCATTGTATGATGTATCTAGAACTTTTTAAGTTGCATAAGGACCTACAAGACCAAATAGCAGTATTCACAGGGGCAGAAGGGGCACGGTGGTTAAAAGCTCTGGAGCTAGACTGCCTGGGTTGATGGCCCAGCTCTGCCTCACTTGCATGTTTCCTCGTGTATACAATGGGATAATAATAAGCACAGCTTGCATGAAACACTGGGTGGTCCCTGGCATGTGGTAGGCACTCTGTCCATGTGGGTGCTTGTTATTATTCTCCTATCACACAGCAAGGGAGGCAGGGTGGGACAGTGAGAAGAGCACTGGCTTTTGAATATGCCAGATCTCAGTTCCACCATTACTAGTCAAATCATTCCATTGACCATGTTATAGCCATGTCTTCTTTTTCACTCCTTTTGATTATTTCTTGAGCATTTATATCTTGTCTCCCTTAATAAAATGCCCAGCAAGGTACGTGGCCCCAGGGCCCAGTTTTCAGATATCTCCTCTAGGCCTAGCTTGGAGGTGGTTGCTCCAGCCGCTTCACGTGGATTGATGCATGGATAGCTTGATCCCTGAAAAGATGCCTCAAAAAGATTGGAGTTTACTAATAAGATGGTTCCTCTGTTTGTTAATGTGGAGTTAACTTTAAAGAAGTCTCTAATCCTCTCTGAACATATCTGCTATAGAGTGGACATATTAACAAAATACCCAATGCCTTTGTTTTGGGCTAGTATTCTATTTTATTCTACCTTTTATTAGCCCACTATTTTTTGTCATGTCAAGCAAATGCTCTAATTGGATGTAATATGTGAACCTCATTAATAAAAATGAGAAACCACAATAACTATCAAATAATATGTGGATTTTTGTTGGGCCAAATCAACATAAGATCCTTTTGGAGAAAGATTGAGAACCACTCATGCTAAACTTTCTATTTTGGTTGGTGAGTGAGACTGAAGCCAGATTTGAGAAGTGACTTATCCAAGGTCACCCAATGAGGGAGCAACAAAGCTTAGACTAAATTCATAGACTCCAGTACATTTAGAGTCAGAAAGCACCTTAAAGATCATCCATGTTTGCTCAGAGCTGACCGCTCTTAACATGATCCCATCTCTTAAGGCACTATCACAATTATCTGTTAATGTGTCTGTCTCCCCAACCCCACAGCTCCAGCTCTAGACTGAATGCTTGTTGATGCCAGAGGCTGTATCTCACTCATCTTTTGACCTCCACTCCTAGCACAATGCCTGCCCAAAGCAAGTCTCCCTAACCGGTTGTTGAATGTTGAAAGTGTGCATAAAGAACCACTTTATTTTTGACAGCTGGGGAGACTAAAATCCAGAGAAGGGACAAGACCTAGCTAGGTTTCCCACAATCAGGTTGGGGTGACGATGGGGTCTCCTGTGTCCTCATTGCGGTGAAGGCTCCCTTTTCTATACCTCCCAGCACAGCAGAGGGCAGGCACTTGACTCTCATTTCCCCACAAAAGCCGCAGGTAAAGCTGTTTATGACTTGGCTGCTAACCAAGGCCACATGTACTTCAATAAGTCATAGACTGGCTTGTCAACCAGCTTTAAAAAAAATTTTTTTAATGGTGTTAACAACCATAGTAGAATTTGAAAACTCTCAGCAACTCCAAGCTGAGGACATTATAAACTGACCCACATAAACAGGCAATGAAGCACAGGCCCATCTAACTGGTCACCTGCTTTCAAGGGTGTGTGCGTGTGTGTGTGTGTGTGTGGGGAACACTTGTATCATAATTATTTCCAAAAATGTTATTACAGTAATAATTATTCAATTTTTGTGAAAAGCATTTTCTGATTTGTAGAGTGCTTTCTATATGCTAACTTGTTTAGTACTTGGACAAATATTTCCTTAAACAAAGTTATATTCTATTGAAATAAGATAGTAACTGTACATTGAAGATAGGTGAATTAATTTTATGTAAATTACACCTCAGTAAAGTCAATTTTAAAAGTGAGGCAGTGCATCCTGACCAAAAGGGGGGAAAGAAGTGTAACAAATAAGGTATCAGTGGCTGAGACAGTTCAAATAGAGTTGAGAGGCTACTCCAGAGGTCACTCTTATGCAAGCTTCAGTTAGACATTGCTACTATCATAATTAGCCAACCCCCAACCAAAACCCATTCCAGCCAATCCTAAAGAACACCTAGGGCAATATATAAGATTATACAAAGGTTCCATGCACTAGAGTAATTTTCCAGAAACCTACAACTTCCAGATGGGTTCCTGGACCAGATAAGTCCTGAAATGCAGAGAGGCCAGCCTCTCCAAAACATCAACTAGTTCCATCCCTCTACCGCATATTATTGACAGTCCCTTCCAGCATGAAAAAGCTAGAATGGGCATAGCCCAAATACCCCTAAAGAGTGGGAGAAAGATCAGTGGTGATTGTGGAGTTAAATGAGAAGGTCGGGTTTAACAAATGAGTATGAGTGCTGAATCAGTATACTGATATTTCGTTTAGTCTCCAGTATCTTAGAGCAGCTAGAAATAAAAATCTAAAATCGTGGAGTTGCAACCCATACCAAACTCTGAAATCTGTTCTACAACTAATCGTTGCTAGGTACTTTGAAATTTATTGCTTCTTTGTATATATGTTATTTTTCACAAAAAAAAGAAAAGAGCAGGAAGGATATAATTGAGAAGATAGGATTTAACAAATGAATATGACTGCCGAATCAATATATTAATATTTCTTTTGGTCTCCACAGTCTTGGAGCAGCTAGAAGAAAAAACGAAAGTGGAACTGTAACCAATACCAAATGTTAAAATCTGGTGTATAACTACTTTTTAAAATGTACTTGGAAATTTACTGCTTTTTTGTATGTATCTTATTTTTAATGTTATTAAAAAAACATTTTAAAAAACTGAAAAAAAGTGAGGCAGTGAAAATCACAGGTGGCTTTTATTTTCCTTCCTTGTGCTTTTCTATATTTTCTAAATTGTCTGTAATTTAAAAAGAAAAACAGAATAGTGCAGACAGAAGGAGGACAGCTTACTGCTAGGTGGGAGACCTTCTCTTAGGGATCTGTGGCCTATGATTGTCTCCTCTGATGGGTGCAAAGACACAGCTGACGCCTTATAGTGAGTGACCTTGGGAAAATCACATCACCTCTCCAAGCCTTCATTTTCTCCTCTGTAAAGCAGCTCTGCTGCCTGCCCTGCCTGTCTCACCAGGCTGTGGCAAGGCTCAAAAGAAGATGCAATCAATAACAGGTAGGAGAGGATTCTGTAAGTTATAAGCCCCAGCCTCTGCACATTTGGCAGGGTAGGGTTGCTATGAAAAGCTCTTCTGCAGCATCCCATCATTGCTAAGTCCCTGCCTCTCCCCCTCCTTAAAATTGCCAAATATTTCAAAGATGAAAAATAAAGAAAACAATTTGATTCTTGGGAAGGAGACAGATCAAAGAAAATTATGGACTGTTTTGTCAAGTCTTGACATTTTGCCATATTTGCTTCTGATCTTTCTTTTTTAATAAATAAAACATTAGAAATATAACTAAACCCTCTGTGTGTCTCCTTTCTGATCTTGTTCCCATTGCTCCATTCCAAAGGTAACCGCTATTCTAAATTTAGTGTTTTCATTCCCATGTATGTTTGAATACTGCTAATACCTGACCGTATCCATAAATACATACATAGCGTAGTTTTGAATGTTTTAAAAACTTTTTGCATGTGATGTTATATGTACTTATTCTGCAACTGGATGCTGATTTTTTTTTCCAGACTATATCTACGTTGATGCTTATAGCTTTGGTTTATTTTTACTCCTACTATAGTATTCCATTGTTTGAATATATTACGGTGTATTTATCTGGACTGCTGTTGATGGGCAATTCATCAATTTCCAATTTTCCCACAGTTATGTGCTGAGTGAGTTGAATGGGTCATTGAATTTTAGATATGAGCATCTTCAACTTTATCAGATGTTGTAAATGGTTCTCCATAGTAGTTGTGCCATTTTATATCTCTATCAATAGTGTCTGACTTTCCACCAGTATCACATCCTCACTCTCCCTGATACTCACAGATTTCTTACTCTTTAACAGTCTGGTGAATGTGCAATGGTATATCACAGTTGTTTTCATTTGCATCTCTCCCATGACTAGTGAGGTTAAACGTCTTTTCATATTTTTGGCCACTGAGGTTTCCTCTTCTGTGAATTACCTGTTGATATACTTAAACAATTTTCTTAAATTGGGTTGTCTTTCTCTTGTCTGTTCACCCTATTAACTCCTCCTGTCTACTTCTGCCAAATCAATTTTCCTGAAACAAATTCAGATCATGGCACTTCTTTACTCAAGACTTCCTCTGGCACTCTCTAGAATAAGCCAGGCACAGCTTTGTAACTACGCTCAGTGTCCAGGTTTGCCTATGAGCTGCAAGTCAAACTCAGTTCCACCTTCTTTTCCAACATCACCTTCCACACATCTGAACTACAGCCCCATAAACACAATTTCAACTGCCCCAGCCTCATGTGTGTACCTTCCTTCCACCTGGAATATCTGTCGCCCTATTTACACATCCTATTCAAATGCCATCTTTTCCAAGAAACTTATCCTCTCCCCTCAATTCAATTTAGAGTTTCTTTCTTTGAACAGGAACTGATATTTTGCCTTTCTTGTGACATTTATAATTTCCTATTTTGTCATCTTCTAACAACAACTCATTTTGCATATCACTTTTTGGTTTACAAAGCACTTGCTCCTTCATTAGCTTATTTTAATATCTGTGCAATAGCCTTGTGAAATGTAGTAGTATGATCTGCCTTCTTTGAACATTCAGGAAAAGTTGCCTAAAGGGATCCTAGCTTACCCAAGATTCCACACTGGCTCAGAAGCAGAGCTGGGCTTGAAAACGGGGATCCCCCAAATCCAAGTCCAGTTCACTGCATCAAGCCCCTGCTTGTACCAACATCTGAATCCCCTGTGAGACTTGGGTTTTTTGTCTCCCTGTAGCCACACAGGGAGGGGGGCACCCAATGCATATATTTCTTGACAAAGTCAGTAGGAAATGATGGCTTTAAGAAAGAGCAACCACTTAGCGCCACCCAGCAGGTGCCAGGTACTTTGCATGCATTAATTCTAACTCCCCCAACAACCTTATTTCAGATGAGGAAACTGAGACATAATAGTTGAAACAACACACTTAGTGTCCCACCTGCAGTAGTTGGTGCAGCTGGGGTTTGAATCTGGCAAAACCCTATCATCTGTAATCTCTGCCCTGTGCATCCTGAAGGCTAAGCCAGCTGCCCCCTCTTTCAAAGCCAATGTGAAGGCTTTGCACCTGTCATCACTGTGGCAGGCTTTGAGACACATGTTCTCCTGGAGAATGTGGATAAATAATACATTCTCACAGACCCTGTTAGGAACTTGGAGATTTGCTTTCTGGGGTTGAGAGACCCTCCCTGACAGGCCTGCTCCCCAGCTTTCCAGGCTCAGGCAGAGGGGAAGCAGGTGCTTACAACTGCAGGATTCTGGCTTGGCTAGAGGACTCAAAATAGGGCAGTAAAGGAGAAGGGACAGCAGGGCTAAAGGGGTGGAAGAAGTGAGGAAGGAGGTGAGAGGGCTCCTGATCTTCAGCCAGGGAAAGTGGGGTGGGGGCTTCCGGGACTTTGAACTGGAGAGACCATACCCCAAGGTCTGGAGAGAGAGGGTCAAGGGTGAGAAATAACACTGAAGACAGAAGGCTCTGGTGGGGGCGGGGGTGGCGGGTGGGGAGTGCTGCCCATTGGCCACGCCCATAAACACACACATTCCCTGACCTCACAGGGGTATCTGGTCTTAGGTGAAGTGGGGATTGAGGGGAGGGGTAGGGGGCAGGGGGATGTTGACAAGTAGTCTCCATTCCCCACTGCCCAAGAGTCTTGATGGTGACATGTCTGCCTTTGAGGCTGGGGTTCGTGGATAGGGACCTTATCTAACTGGAACCATGATCCTTGCCTCAATCTGGGATTCCTTTGAATCTGTGTATGCTGTGTTCTGTACCATTTATTTGCATGCTGTATTTGTGTATGTAGTGTAGTTTTAAAGATTGTATCTTTGGGCTTGTGTTTCTATACATTGTGTCTGTGTTGTTACTGTATGGTGGCTCTGTACCTGTTATGTTCCTCTACCTTAGGTGCCTGTTCTATTGTGTGTCTCTGCTGGGTACATTGTGTCTCTCCTTGTGTGTATCTATGTCTATGTCCTGTTTACAGTATTTGTCTCTTGTATGTGCATGTATGTCTCATGTATATGCATGCGGTATGGTGTGCACTTGTGTTTGTGGTGTGTGCACTGAGTTGTGTATCTGTTTCTGTTACGCTAGTGCTGTGTCTCTCTGCAGAATGCTGCAAGTGTAGGTGTTGCCTGCTTACGTTGTGTGAATCCCGTTTAGGTTGTTCTGGTTCTGAGTCTGTGCCGTGAGTCTGTGTGTGTCCGCGCCAAGTGTCTGCACCTCCCCGCTGTGTCTGCGCCAACTGTATGTCTCTGCCCTGTGCTTAGAGTTGTATGTCTGTGTGTTCCCTTCACAAATATGTAAGCCTCCTCTGTGTGCCTTGTGCGCGGGTCGTGTCTCCGAGCGTGTCCGTCTTGCGCCCGCGCCGCCGCGGAGTGACCGTGTCGTGGCGCGGGGCAGTGTGTCTGTGTGTGTCCGCGCCGCGTGCCTGCGCCCAGCGCGCGGTGGCCGCCGAGGATGCGCGCCCGCGCGGGCGGGGGCCGGGGCGCGGAGGGGGCGGCGCGGGGGCGGGCGCGGGCGACGCTGCGGGGCCCGGTGGCCGCGGGCTCCAATGGCGAGGCCGGCGCGGCCCCCGCTAATTACATAAGCGGGACGTCAATAATTCGCGGGAAAACGCGAAAAAGATGGCGCCCCGCGCCCGGGGGGCCCCTTCCTGAGCGCCCCGGCCCCTCCCTCCTCTACCTCCTCCCCCCCCTCCTCCTCCCCGCGGCGCCCCCGCCCCGCCCCGCCCCCGCCGAGACCCCGACCCCGGCCCCAAGGGCGGACACTCGGCCAGGCAGCCGCGGGCCGAGCGCAGCCGCCTCCGCCGCCGATGTGCCTGGTGGCCAGACTCCAAGTGGGACCGGCGGACACGCAGCCTCGCGGTAAGTTCCGCGCTGCGGGCGGGCGGGCTGGGCAGGGGGACTCCCCGCCGCACTTTTCTCTCTCTCCACACCCCCCTCTCTTTTCGGAATCTCTCTGAACTTCGGCGGGTCAAACGCCTCAGGTGGTGCGGGGGTTGGAGCCTTGCCGAGCCGCGCGCCTGGGGGAAGTGGGGTGAGCCCGCGCAGCAGCGGGAGCCCCGCTCGGGTCCCTGAGCCTTGGGGGGGGTGGCGTGGGTGACAGGTCGCTATTCCCTGTCCCCAAATCTTTACTTTTCCTCTTCGGCGTGTGTGTGTGTGTGTGTGTAGGGGTGGGGGTGGGGGAGGACCCAGACGGAGGCTTTTGGGATTTTGCTCACGTCCGAAATCGGGCTGCGGCAGGATTGGGGTCGGGGGGGGGGGCGGCGCGGCGCCCGTGCGACAGAGGAGTGGAGCGCTTGAACCCGAAGGGGGTACTTCTACCAGCTTTTTTTTTTTCCCCCCTCAACACCCTTTTTAAAAAGCCAACGGCCGCCCCGGGAGAGGCCCCGGCGCATGAATCATCCTCGCTTCCTGCCCCCGCCCGGCCCCGCGGTCCGGGTGCCGCGGATTTGAACTGGACGCCGACGGGAACCCGCAAACAGGCATTTCTTTGCAGATGGGTTTGAATCAGCCAATCACAGCCCGCGGGGGCCAGCTTCAGGAGGATGGAGGCGGGGGTGGGGGCCGCCACCGGGGGCCCCGCCCGGCCAGGGGGGAGCGCCGCGGCCGGGCCCGCTCCCAACAGCGTAGCGGGGGAGGAAGTGTCAGTTTGTGAACCTGCCGCGGCCCCGGCCCCAGCCCGGCGGGCGGGACCTCGCAGCGCTGGAGGAGCCAGGTGGCCAGGGGAGGGCCGGTACGGACTGCATCCCCTGTCTAGTCCCTGTGCGCCCTGCCCTCAGGAAAAGAGCGGAACGGCGGAGGGGGTGGGGTGGAGGCTGAGGGCGGGGCGGGTGGGGGGGTTGGGCTCGAAGAGAGAACGTGGCCAAGTCGCCGTCTGGGGACCCGAGACCCCAGCAGTGCCCTCCCCGCTCCAGGGCCCCTCAGAGTCACCATCACACCCTGGCACTCACACAGACTCAAATTCATTGCACAAACAGATATTTACTTTTATGTTGGCGCTGTAGACTCGATTCATCATCTTCTCCATTTGCACACAAGTAAGCTTATGCTCACACAGAAACACACTCACACGGGACTCTCTCCCTGTCCACAGGTAAGCATAAGACCAGGTGCTCAGCGCCAGGGTAGAGAGGGAGGGGGCCAGAGTAGCAGGTTCAGGGGACAGAGCAAGGCTGTGTTAGGCTGGAGTGGAGAGTGTGTCCAGGGGAGTGGAGCCAGGTGAGGCCAGGGTAACGCAAGGCCCTTGGAGAGTGGCGGGGAGTGGGATCTTGAACTTAAGATAAAGGCCTTTGAACTTTCTTCTAAAGGCACTGTGGGGAGTCACAGAAGGTTTCCAGAATTGGTGGCCCTGTGGAGGGCAGGCGTGACAGGAAAGCAAGGAGTGGCCTCATTAGGACTGGGCCCTGCGATGCTTGGGACAAGCCCTCCTCCCTGGTCCCTAGCACAGGAGAGCACAGGGCTCAGGAAACAGTAATTGAATGGATGGATGGCCCAGGCTAAAAATGAGGCTTGAAGGTGCAGAACAGAGGGAACAGATGCCAGAAATCAGCTGGCTGTGGCAACGCATTGGTTGCCCTGGAGTCCTGGAGACCATGATAGTACCCTTAGCAAGAAAGCAAGCAGTGGGGAGCAGTGCATTTTATAGGACGGTGAGACACAGGCTGGGAGAGGGTAGCATGGAGATGACTTAAATGCCTGGGGCAAATTTACATCTTGGTAAAAGCCTAAGTAAGTTTAAGTATCCCTGAATTGGTTTCCATTAAATCATCCCATAATTGAGGTCAGAAGGAAGGATTACAAAAGATACAGATGGGAAGTCTATACCAGTTCACAACCCACCTAGGAGTTTTCCTTTCTAGGTGAGTTTTCCCTGGCTAGATCTCAGGGGGTAAAACGGGGGTGGGGGGAGGGGAGGAATGTGCTGTAAAAACTTCTCAGCTGTTTCTGTGGAGAAGGCCCTCTACCCAGAGAACTAGGAGTATGTTTGCTTAAGGGATAAAGTCTCAGGTCCCTAAGTTGGGGAGTGTGGTTCAGCCCCCCGCCCCTCCCCCCCTTGGCAGGGAGACTAGGCTCTGTTGGTTGAGAGATTCCTTTTTAGAAGGCAGCATGGTATGGGTGAGAAGAGAGCAGGATTTACTTAGAATCAGCATACCTGGTTTTGAACCCTTTAACCCACCAGCTACTTCCCCTTGCCAAACATCAGTTTTCCCACCTGTAAAATGTCTCTTTTGCAGGGTTGTCACAAAGGATTCATTAAAATAGTACATTTGTTTGGCATATAGCACATTTTACATAAATGTTAGTTTCCTTCTTTCCCCTAAAAGGGCCTTCTCGGGCAGGTAAGCAAGGAGTAAAACCCTGTTTACTTTCTCTCCCAGTGTCAGTGGAAGCTGATGGAGACTCGAGCTCTGGACCCAGGGACTCGGGACTCCTATGGTGCCACCAGCCACCTCCCCAACAAAGGGGCTCTGGTGAAGGCCAGGAACAACTTCAAAGACCTGATGTCCAAGCTGACAGAGGGCCAGTATGTGCTGTGCAGGTGGACAGATGGGCTGTATTACCTCGGGAAGATCAAGAGGGTAAACTTTCCTCCCTGGCCCTTGTTCCCAGGCCCAGCATCTCTCTCCTTATCTCCAGGCCTAGCTCTGAGACTAGTGATGGGGGAATGGAGCTTGTGGGGAAATTCAACTCTTGTCTCTCATACCCCAAAGCTGAAAGTAGAAGAAGCCAGAGCCTGGTTTTGCAGGTACCATCCTTAGGGTAAATGTCACCAAACCAGTTCTTTAGAAAAATGTGCTGAGAGCCTGCAAACAATTAAATTCAGTTTGGAGAGGACCACAGACAACCAAGCATCTGGCCTGTTCTTCTGTCCTTTCATTCCCACCAGCTTGTCTTCCCCCTGTCCTAAATGGTACCATTCAAGTGACTGGGATCAAACTACCTGCAGAGGTTGCCACCCTGCTCCCCCTTCTAGCCTAGCTCTACCTTCTGGAGTACAAGGAGTGGGCCAATTCCCTCTTACCTTCAGAGGCAAGAATGGGAGAGGAAGACCATATTATAGTTTTCCTTTTCCCTAGCCATGCTCCCACATTGCTCCTCTCTCTCTCTCTCTCTGTGTCCCAGGTCAGCAGTTCTAAACAGAGCTGCCTTGTGACTTTTGAAGATAATTCCAAATACTGGGTCTTGTGGAAGGACATACAACATGGTGAGTGTTCCTAAGATTTTCAGTCCCCTCCCCTCCCCAGGCCCTCTCTCCTCTTTTACTTCCTTTTTTCCTTCTCTCCTTCCATCTCCTACTTCCTGGCCCCTGGCCTTGTCCAGAGACACCCCAAGCCCACCTGAGATGATGATCACATTATTAGTTATATGTGTTTATGTTTAATTTGTCATCCCTTGAGTACTCAGAACCTCATGAGAGAGCCGGGGCAGATGGGGAAAGTAATTCAGGGAAGCTCTAGACGAGCTGGGACTGGGTCTCAGGCCTGTGTTCACTTGTTGCTGTACCTCATCTCCTGCTGCACCAAGCTCTGGGACAGTCGGGGGCTAGGAATGGGCCATCTGACTTGTCACCTCTAGATGTGAGTACGTGTCCCCTCTCAGCAAATGAAGAAGATTGCTGGAGGTGGCTCTTTCCATGGAGCAAGGAGTTTGGGGCTGGGAGAAAGACCAAGAAAGCTGAAGTGGAGCAGGCAGGGTGAAGACACACATACCTGGGGTTGAGCTGGCCCAGCTGTCAGGTTGAAAGGGAGCTGGGCTGGGCTTTGTACTTTTTATACCAGGACTGCCTGACTGTCTTCCATCCTCTCCCAACTACTAGTTATTCAACAAACAAAAGTCTTCCCGTGCCATGTTTAGGCCCCTGTGGGGGATACAGAGTAGAATCAGATACCATCTCAACCCTTGGGGAGCTGACATCGTCTCACAGAGATGGCACATTGGAAGCATTCTTGCCATCATTCTCCTTTCCCATGGACATTATTACAGACGTCACCAATCACTCACAACACTCATATTTTCAGCATGGACCTCTGAGCAGCCCCTATCATTCAGTCAGAGTTGGCATGGGAGAAGAAACCTGTTTTCCATTTATACTTTAACAGAACAGACATGATGGTATTGGGGGAAGAGGCAGGCTTTAGATCAGGTAGACCTTGGACCAGGTTCTGGCTCTGCCAATTACTAGCTGCATATCCTTGGTCAAGTGTAACTTCTCAGTCTGTTTCTACATTTGAAAAGAGGGGTTAATGAAAGTATTGGCCTCCAAGTGTGGTTGTGAGCCTTAAATGAGATAATCCATGTAAGATGCTTCCATGTTATGGCAAAAGTGACAGAGAAGCTAGCTTCTAAAGAATTTGTCAACATAAGAGACAGGTTCCAAGAAGCTTACTATAGAGGCTGTACAACCTACGCAGCTAGTAGAGCTTCCAAATAGCCCCTTTCTCTAAAGAAGTTGTGGCAAATGCAGACAGATTCTGCTCCAAGCTTCTCTCACCCCAGATTTATTATGTAAAGGTCCAAAACAATGAGGATCTCCTCTCCTGGGTTACCCTCAGGTTAAAAGTATAAGGGACCAGCTGGAGAAGGGAGACAGCTTGTCTTAGCAGACTTTGTGCAGAAGACCCACACTGTGGGTCAAGCATCGTGGAGGTTCTTGGCGCTCAGCTGGAGGAGGGCTCATCTCTGTAGCCAGATGGGCAGGATGGTGGCCCCTTAGAATCTCCCAAGGCACAAGCATAATGCTGGGCACACCAGAATTATTAATCCATCACTTCATTAAGCCAACCAGAAGTTAGAGAATTTCTGGGAGTGTATTCAGAAACAGGAGGCAAAGGTCCTGCCTGGCCATTTATTCAACCAACACCTTGAGCAGTTCTATGTGCCACACACTATATTAGACAATGGGGAAACAGAGATGAGGAGTTATTTCTTCTCTCAGGGAAATAAGACACACCTCAAAATGTATTTAATTTATCCACATAAACCATTCACACATAAAAACATGTATTCTTCAGAAAAAATTATAAGAGAAGAAGAGAAGGGGAAACTGTAGATTAAAGGTGACTTAAGACACATGTCATCCATTCACCATGTGTGGACTTATTTGGATCTTAATCCAAAAGAATAAATTGTTAAAATTGTTATGACATTCATTTAAGAGATCACTAGAAATGTGAACATGAACTGAATTTTTTTATTTTAAGAAATAATTATTTTGTTAGGTATGATAAAGGTGCTGTATTTAGATTTTAAAAAGAGACTGATCTAATCTTTCAGAGATACATGCTGACATATTTATGGAAAATGATTGGGTGTCTGGGACTTGATTCAAAATAATACAGGAGGGGAGGAAGGGTAGGAATCCAGTCAGAACAAGATTGACCGTGAGTTCATAATCGCTCATAACATGAAGTTTCATTATAATGCCCTATTATTATATCAGCTTTAACTTTTCCGTAGTAAATTCTGAAAGAATTATTTTACAAAAAAAGTATTTAACAAAACAAGTGAAAATTAGGCAAGAGAGGCAGCCTGATGTGGTCAAAAGAATGATGGATTTGACGTCAAACAGCCCTGGGTCTGAGTCCCACTTCTCCTACTTACTAGCTGTGGATTCCGAGCAAGAGACTTAACTTCTCTGAGCCTCGAGTTCCCCATCTTTAGAATGGAGTGATGACAGTAGGTACCTCACGGTCGTCGGGGAGACTCAGAGAGGTGGCACGTGCCATGAGACCCAGTACTGTGCTGGTACACAGCAGAGGCTCAGCACCTGGAATGTGACTTTAATACTCTTCTAATTCCTTTGAGCCAGACCTCACCCTGCAGGGCCTTTCCCTTTCAGCTGGCGTCCCAGGTGAGGAGCCTAAGTGCAACATCTGCCTGGGGAAGACGTCAGGGCCATTGAATGAGATCCTCATCTGTGGCAAGTGTGGCCTAGGTGAGTGTGATGAGCAGGGTGCTGAGAAGGCCACCACCTGTAGGCATCCCCTTGCTGGCCCTGGATGGGTACTGCTCCAGGCTGCTGGGGTACCTGCTGGCTTCCCATTTCTATTTGAGGCCCAGAGGATGGGTCAGTTTCTTGGTGTAAGGGCCCAGGGTGTGACCCTTGGGGAGAGCTGGGGCCTCTGGAAAGTAAGATGTGGTATGTAGTTTGGAGCGGCCCTGGGTGGAGAGCATGGGTGGGAGAAGCCAGACCTTGGTGCCTTCCCCGCTGGGGCTGATGCTGCTTTTAGTTCCCTGTTTGGCTGCCTTGGTGGGCATTGCCAGCCATTCTCCCAGCAGCTGGCAGGCACCAGGCTCTTAGTCCCCAGCCCTGCACCTTCTGGTTGAATGACCTCGGGCACTCCCCACCCCTCCTCTCCTGTAGGTTACCACCAGCAGTGCCACATCCCCATAGCAGGCAGTGCTGATCGGCCCCTGCTCACCCCCTGGTTCTGTCGACGCTGCATCTTCGCACTGGCTGTGCGGGTGAGCCCTCCATCCTTCCCAGTCCCTGCCTCCAGTCTGAAAGCCCAGAGACCCCTGCACTCGGCCGACTCCCCACAACAGAAGGGCCAGCCTGGGCTCTGGAGGCAGACAGCGCCTCTGTCACTGACCAGCTAGCCGTATATCCTTGGGGTCCCCGAACCTTAGTGTCCTCAGCTGTCAAATGGACACAGGTTTGGTGCCAGGAGTAGCAGGCCCCAAATGAAAGGTGTTTTACTGTTAGAAGAGGAAACCCATACTCAAAACATATTAGTAATTATTGTAGCTTTTCTGTTTTTGTGGTCATTGCTGTTAATTTTGTTGTTAATGGAGATTCTTCTGGTGCAGAGATGATGGGGTAGGATTGGTGGAGAAAAGCTCCTTATGTTTCTGACTCCACGGGTTCCCCCAAGCCCTGGTCAGCGTCTCCTCTGCTAGCTGTGTGCCGACAGCGTGGCCCTCGTCTTCCCCCAGAAAGGCGGCGCGCTGAAGAAGGGTGCCATCGCCAGGACGCTGCAGGCCGTGAAGATGGTGCTGTCCTACCAGCCCGAGGAGCTCGAGTGGGACTCGCCCCACCGCACCAACCAGCAGCAGTGCTACTGCTACTGCGGCGGGCCCGGAGAGTAAGGGCGGGCGGGAGCTTCAGGCTGCTGGGGGACCCTGAGGGGAAAGACTGAGGGGTAGGGCCTCGAGGGCCGAGCAGGCATATTAAGGCTGAGGGCCTGAGGACTGAGGCTGGGCAAGATCAGGGCGGGATAGGGAGGTGGAGATGGCGGGGCTAGCGCTGTTGGACAGTAGGGGACAGAGGGCCACCATGTGTGCTTGGAGTCCTGGTGGGAAAGGAGGAAGTACTGAAGAGTGGTTAAGGGCCTGGGCCTGAGTGGTTATTTCTTCCCAAGTGTTTGACCTTGAGTGGGTTGTTTGATTCCCCCAGCCTCAGTTTCTCAGATTGCTTCTCTGTCATATGGTGGTGGTTAGCATAATTAGATAATTCATGTATCTTAAAGGCTCACACAGTGCCTGGCTCATGGTAGGCAGTTAATAAATGTGAGCTGTTGGTGGTGCTAATGTATGGATATATGTATGCCCTCAGGAAACTCTACCTTCAGGACCCCTGCATGTTGAGTCTCAGCCCCAATATTTGTTGATGAAAACTAGGGTCTGGAGTGCTTACAGCCCAGCTCCAGCTGGGTAATGTGGGCAAACAACTTGAACAGCTTCTCTCAAATGGGATTAATTACCTCAGCCCCACCAATTTCCCAGAGTTAGGAGGCTTAGGAGATAAAAAATGGAGAAATGCTTATAGAAACTTTCCTTTACAACTCTGAGACAGTTTCTCAAAGTTTAATGGGTGGAGTCACCAAAAGTGAAAGTTAAAAATGTATCTCCCACTGGAGCAGCTAGAAGGAAAAATCTGAGATGATGGTGTGGTAGCCCATGACAAACTCTGGGATTTGTCTTGTTGAAGAGTGCTTTGGCAACTATTGCTTTTTCCTTTCTTTGCTTTCTTATGTTATACAATTAAAAAAATGTTTGAAAAAACGTATCTCCCAAACCCTCCCCCACTTAAATATTAAGTAGGTCTTTGGTGAACCAAGGAATCTACGTTTTAACTTAGACCCCATGTGATTCTCATGCACATGGTCCATGGAGCACTTACTTTTCTGAGTGAGCTTGAGGAAACCAGACTCAACTTTAAAATGGAAGTAGTGCCCTCCTTTTACCAGGTGGTAAGATCAAATGAGATAGCATATCTCCTGCTCCCAAGACCTCCCCTTGCACAGCCTAAGTGCTTGGTAAATGTGAGTTCTCTTTCTTTTCCCAGAGTGGAGGTTTGGGAGGGTTTGGGAGAAACATTTTTTTTAACTTTTTTTTTTATCTGTTGAGGAAGGCCACTGAGGCTTATGCAAGGCTGGGATTGTTGGCCGGGCTAACGCTGGCTCCTCTCTCTCTCCAGATGGTACCTGCGGATGCTGCAATGTTACCGGTGCAGGCAGTGGTTTCACGAGGCCTGTACCCAGTGCCTCAATGAGCCCATGATGTTTGGAGACCGGTAGGTGCTAAGTTGGGGGTCTATGATAGTATACGCCTGTCTATAGGAGGGAGCTGCGGGTAGGAGAGGCCCCAGCTCAGCTAGGCCAGGAGGCAGTAGAACAAGCTGGGTCAGATCCCCTTTAGCCAAGTTGCTGCCCTCCCTTAACCCCAGCCTCTTCAAGTGTCAGGGCAAGGGGATGACACAGGTCTTACTCTCCTCCCCGCCCCCAGCATCACTGTAGGAGCCACTGGGGAAATGGATGACTTGATTGAGCTTCCAGCCAGTGCAAGACAGTGGCCTATAATATTATGTATATCTTTTGTTTAGTGATTGTATGTGTGTCTCAGAGGGGAAGAGGATGACCTCTGCAGCCTAGTCTCTAAAGTCAGCCACACCCCAGGATAATATTTGGCTAGCAGGTCAGGGGCAGGGGTTAGAGAGCGTACAAGAATATTTCTTGGTTCCTATCCTGCTCCCTCCTCGTTCCCCAGAGGCTATAGCCCTAGGAGTGAGAACACTGACTGTGGAAAGGCAGGTGGGAGGTGAGGGGACTGGACAGTGTGGGGTGTTAGAGACTTTCCAACAATAGGCCCCTCTCCACAGGTTCTACCTGTTCTTCTGCTCCGTCTGTAACCAGGGCCCAGAATACATCCAGAGGCTTCCCCTGCGATGGTGAGAGGGTGGGGCTTGGCCAAGGCCCACCCTGGCCCTTCCCAGCTCCTCTCCCCCTCCTCCCTCTGAGAACATTTCCATTTCTAGCCACCTGGCCCCATTTTTGCCCCTGCCCTTCCACCGGGACCCAGGAGGCTCCAGTCCAAGCTGGAGGCTGCCACCTCATCTATCCCACCTCCTTGCCCCCTTGCCCAGGGTGGATGTGGTTCACCTGGCCCTCTACAACTTGGGGGTTCAGAGCAAGAAGAAGTACTTTGACTTTGAGGAGATTCTGGCCTTTGTCAACCACCACTGGGAGCTCCTGCAGCTTGGCAAGGTATGCATGGGGCTGTGGGGCATCAGAGTTGCAGAAGTCAACTCCACAAGTAGGGTGACCAAAGTCCAGAGAGGGTTGCCCAGGGTCATACAGCACAGGACTGGGATCTCCATCTCTGAGTTCTCACCTCGAGTCATGCTGCTATCACTTGAGCTACTGCATTGCTGAGTCCAGACCTCTTGAGCCTGCATCTTGCAAGGGGCTTTCTGACCCCAGGGTTTGGCAGTGGAGTATAGCTCACTGACACAGCCGTCAGTCTGGGACAGAGTTGGGCTGGAGTAGGACTCTCTGCTAGAGGTTTGAGATTACCTAACTAGGATGGAAACTGTAGTGGGCTTGCCCCCTACTGCTCCTATTCTGAATAGCAGAAATGGGGCTCAGGAGCTATGGACCCATGGCATGAGGTAACAAACTGGAAATTTTCAGGATATTAGAGGTGATGAGCAACTTGCTTGTCATCAGGCATAGCTTTGGGGCTGAGCAGGGACTGGTCCTTTCATGGTGGGGCTGTGCCTCTTTTTTTCTAATGACACTTTTGGAATCTTCCCCGCCTCACCCAGAGCGAAGTGTCTTCTTTATTGATTGCTCCAAATCCTTCTTTGAATGAGACAGGGATTTTAATAATAATAAATAACCTTTATGCTTTGCAAAAGATCTTAAATAACATGATCTCTGTTTACAATGTTTGACAGTATATAAAAGACATTCATATTATAAAGTCCTAAAAGATAGGTAAAGGTACTATTTTTTAAAATAACATTTTTTTATTTATAAAAAATGATACATATTTCTGTAAGAACATTTTAAAGTAACAAAAAGTAAAAAGAAGTATTCTTAAAAAAATCATCCCACATTACACCTCCAGAAACAATTACTATTGTTGTATAGGTGCATTTCCTTCTGGCCTCAATTTTATGCATAATGTTTATATGGTTTAGATTTATTATATATACACTTTAAAATCTTTTTTTCAATTTATATAAGTGCTTTTCCACATTATTAAAGAGTTTATAACATTTTTAATGGCTACATTGGTTTCCTCCATAGTTTACTTGTTTCCCTACTGTTAAGTATGTAGCTTCTTTCCATTTATCATCATTAGCAACAGTACTGCCAGGAGCATCTTTGTACATAATGTTGTTTTCAGGTTTCCTATTACGTCTGTATGAATAGATTCTATGGAGTATCATTACTGAGCCAAGGGTATGGACATTTTTAAAGCTCTTGATACATTTAGGACACAAGTTGTTCTTCCCATTTATGGATGAAGAAATGAGTTCAGAGTAGTGGAAAGACTCATCAGAAATCATGGAATAAGTCAGTGGTCCCCACCTGATGGCTTCTGAAGTATTAGGGGATTGAAGGGAGGGAGGAGATGGGGATGCAGATGGGGCTTCCTCAGACACCACGTGCCTGGTCTGACTTTGTCTTGCTGGCCTGCTTCTCCTTAGCTGACCAGTACCCCTGTGACGGATCGAGGACCTCATCTCCTCAATGCTCTGAACAGTTACAAAAGCCGGTGCGTGCAGGGAGGGGAGAATAAGGGAAGTAATGCTGTGGGGCCCCCTGAAGGTGGGATTTTTGTCTGAAGATTTTTCCTACTTAATAGCCTTTGCTCAAGCTGTGCGCCCTGCCTGGCATATAACACCCCCTTTCTCTTTGACTATATAAATCCGTCCCATCAATCAGAACCAGAGAGCACCCCACCTTCTTGCACAATATCCCCTGACATCCCAACCTGACACATTTTGGTACTGGGCTCATCTCCGTGGGAGGCTTGCAACCCCTGATCTCTGAGGTTTCCTCCTGTTCTAGCCAACTTTGGTTCTGAGCCAAACAGTGAGGGATTGATTTATCACCTCTCATGTGGTCTGCAGCCTCCTAACTCATCCCCTAGCCCATCTCTTCCCATCCTGCCTTCTGAGTTCTCCAAACAGCTGACCATGTCCCTTGATAACCACCACAAGAGAGTGTCCAGGCTGCTTAGCCAGGCATTCAAGGCCCTTTATGCCAACATTTTTGCCACTTCCCCTTTGCTTTATCCTGGGTGTTAGATGTACTAAAACCTTTGCTTCTTCATCTCGGTGCTTTTGCTTATGCTATTCCTTCTGCATAGGATGTTCTTCAATCTCTTTCATTCATTCTGTCAACAAATATTTATTAGATTACTGTTGCTGTGTCAAACCCTTTGCTAGGTCCTGAGGAAATAGTGGGGAATAAGATATGTGGAAAGTGATCTTGGGACTGGTTGAGTCAGAAAGAAAAAGGGAGAGTAGCAGCCAGGACCACACACATGCAGGAGAAAGAACAGGGAGGAGCTACCAGACATATTCTCAGCTGCCGCGTGACTTTGAGGAGGCCACTCTGGGTCTTAGCTTTTGGCCCAGGGAGGCAGAGAGTGTGGTTTAACACTTGACCCCACTCACCAAAAGGATGAACTGACAGACTCCAGAGTTTTCTCCCATACTCCCCCAGGTTCCTCTGTGGCAAGGAGATCAAGAAGAAGAAGTGCATTTTCCGCCTGCGCATCCGTGTTCCCCCCAACCCTCCAGGAAAGCTGCTGCCTGACAAGGGGCTGGTGCCCAACGAGAATGGTGCCTCTTCTGAGCTGCGCAAGAAAGGAAAGAGCAAGCCTGGGTCAGTGCCTGGGAATCAGGGGCTAGGGCAGCAGCTTTACTACATTCTTGGCTCCCAGCCCCAGCTATAGTGGTAAGGCTAGTGAGTATGGTGGTGTTGAAGTAAGCAGGGAGAACCTACACCCAGCTTGTCCCAGCTGGAGGCACCTGAAAGGGCCAGTTAGTGGCTGGCTAGGACTTGACCCAAGATCCCAGCCAGACTCCTTCCACCACAGCCCCTTGTTGCCTGGAGGGAAAGTCAAATTATAGGATAAGTCTTGTTAGATTAGGGCTTGGGCAGAGATGAAGGGGAAATCAGAGTGTAAGGGGTCCCTAGCTCTCCTGGCTGAGTTGAGCCTTCTCATCCTGGGCAGTGGGTGGCAGAGCATCTGGACACCTGTGTCTGGGGAGTTATCTTCTCCCTTTTTCTGCCCACCATAACCCTGTCCACACCTTCCACACCTGTTGACCTAGAGGAACCCCTCCAGTCTCGTGAAGATGCTGCTGTCATTCAAAGCCCATTCCTACCCCCACTGCTGTGGCCAGCCCTGCCCCTCCTGCTCCCAAGGCTCTTCCCTGCCCCTACCAGCAGGCTCTAACTGAGCCACTCTCTTCCTTTTCTGTCTCCACAGTTTGTTGCCTCATGAATTCCAGCAGCAGAAAAGGCGAGTTTATAGAAGAAAAAGATCAAAGTTTTTGCTGGAAGATGCTATTCCCAGTGTTAGTTTCTTGTTTTCTTACTCTCTACCTTCACACGATAGGGTCAGGACAAATTAGGGATTTCCACAGCCCCAGGGGAGTCTCTCATATCCCTTAAAGAAGGCAATTCCTATTATAGCTAAACAAGGAAAAGCCAGGGACTCAGAGACCATTTCTTTCTCTCTCCAAGTTCTCTCAAGAACTAGAAAGGATGGGCAAGTACAGATAATATCCTTGTTCCCACTGTCCAGGTAGGGAAACTGAGGGCCAGGGAGGGGCAGTAACTTTCCTGAGGCTACACAGCAACACAGCATCAGAGACCAGCCTTGAACTCAGAGCTCTACAGCATTCTCTTCTTCAGTAATGACATCCTTACTAAATCCATCCCCTGGGCAATAGTATTAGAAGGCGGCCTCGCATCTCCCCAGCCCTTCACAGTTTACAAGGCACTTCTACAATCTTATTTTACTGTGCTTCCTGACACCTCTAAGAGTGAAGTAGGGCAAGGGTTATTGTCTCCATTTTGCAGTTGAAGAAACTGAGGCCCAGAGAGGTCATGCAGTCAGCTAGAGGCAGACCCAGGACTAGGACCAGGGTGACTGGGCCCCCCCGTCAGGACTTGGAATATGGAGGAAATAATGTTTCCTTACTTAGGGAGGATCCTGCCCTCAGCAGCCCTGGCTAGACCATAGCAGCCTGTGTGGCCCTCAGCTGGGGAAAAGACTAGTGTGAGGTGGGTTTGATGCTCAGTGACTGACCTTACCCCCATCCCCACCCTCTATGTCCACAGAGTGACTTTACCTCGGCCTGGAGCACTAACCATCACTTAGCCAGCATATTTGACTTTACGCTGGATGAAATTCAAAGTTTAAAAAGGTAACACTGAGGGACCGAGTGGGGAGGCTACCTCCGTTACCCTGGCAGTGAAGGAAGGCTTTGGAAGGGGCAAAGCAGTAAGCCTTCTGAGGGAGCAGGAGCTACCTCAGGGTCATTCTGAAACCCCCCATTAAAACGGTTAGGATTGCTTGGGGCTGCCTGCAGGGTCTTCCTGTTAGCGCTTTCAGCATACCATTCCCCTGCTGAAAGTCTCCAGGACTTCCCTGGGACAGCTAGCTCCCAGTGTAGTATTCAAGACCTGCCCTGCCCAGCACCCCACCCCCAAACCCACCTCTCCGATTCCCTTTCCTGCCTCATACCTTACACAAAAAATGCTGTGTGATGCCTCTCTGTCTTTGCTCAGGTTGTTCCCTCTGCCTGGAACACTCTTCACTCTTTCCCACTCTATCAGAAAACTCCTCAATCTCCTGCTTCCTCCAGGAAACCTTTGCTAACCTTCCCCAGGCTGTGATGCCTTCCTTTGTATTCCGACAGAACCCCATGTTTACCGTATTGTATCAGGATGTCTCCCAGGTGCACTGTGAACACCTGAGGGGAAGGATTGTATCTTTCATCATTTTATTCCCCAAATTACTAAAGATCATGCAGTGCTTTTCTGTGGGCCTGGGGGAAAGAGCAAAGGTATAGGAGTCAGACCGACCTGTGCTCCAGGCACTGCTTATCAGTTACTAGTCAGTTACATGCCTTGTGACTTTGGCTAAATTCCTTAACTTCTCTGAACCTCATGTTTTCACATAATCATGAGGTGCAAACAATATACTGCACATTTGACCTTCAAAGTGTTGCCCACGTGCCTGGATCATAGTAATTGGTTATCATCTTTAATTATTGACACCAGTGCTTATATCACCACCAGAAAGAATAGTCAGAAAAGGCTTTCTTGACTCCTTGGACTTAGAAGGAAGTTGGGTAGAAAATGGACAGGCAGGGAGAAGGAGGCAACTGTGGGTATGGTGATGGAATAGACAGACTGACTTCTGGGATGAGTGATGCGTATCAGAGGTGCTAAGAGATGGCTGGAGAGCTCAGCTCCCAAGGGGTCCTAAGGGCCACGTTGGCAGGACCTTGCTGGTCTGGGCCAGTGGCCGCCTCACCCTCTCCTCAACCCTCACAGTGCCAGCTCAGGCCAGACCTTCTTCTCAGATGTGGACTCAACGGATGCTGCCAGCACCTCTGGCTCTGCCTCCACCAGCCTCTCCTATGACTCCAGGTGAGCTTTCTGACAGGCTGGCCTTGAAATTGTGCAAGATCCCCCATTTCTTCCATCTCCAACTTCTGTGATAGTGTGGCTCATTTCGTGCATCAGAGTTTTGGGCTGGGGTTCTGGCTTTTTGTGAATGGCTGTCTGGCTCTGTGTTTTAGACAAGGGCTGAGTATGGGCAGCCAGGTTGCTATGGTTTCATCCCTTTAGAATGTTGTCTTTCCCTGCTGTGAAAAGCTGTGAGATATCTGTTGCAGGGTGATTTCAGTTCTGGAGTTGTTTGACCAGAGGTTCTTTTATCCTGGGGTTCTTAGCCTCTGTGTGCCATGATTTTGCATGTCTGTGCCTTTCTGACTGCAGGTCCTCTGACCCTGGTTCTTGATTGTCTGAATCTAGTGTCTTTCAGGTCTGTAAGGAGAAGATTCATTTACTTGCAGGTTTAATAGAAGGGAAGATGCATCTTGTAGGGTTAGGGTCTGGGAGAAGGAACAGAAATCCCTAAGGGCCGGCCTAAGGCAATAGCCTAGCTTGGCAATAGCTGGTCTTCAACCATATAGGAGACACTCGAGGCTGCAAAAATAGAATCAAAGGTATAATGCTTATAGAGGTGTGTCATGGAGTCATATTTCTGACTCGAATCATCTCTAAATATCTTTCTCTGCTGTTCCCACTATGTGTTTTCATTTATTTCTTCCTGTGTCTTTCTCACTAGCTCTGGCTTTGGTTTCTGTTTCTAAGCATCTGTGTATGTGTACTTCTTGTGTGTCATTTATTTAGCACCCATGCCTCATTTTGTCCCTGTATGTGTACGTGCATGTGTCCTTCTGTCTCTCCAATCCAAGCTCTGGAGTACCAGAGATCCTTAACCCCATCTTTAAACATTTGAATCAGCTAGCTTCAACTCAGAGTCCAGATGAGGGACAAGTCGGTATAAATAGAGCCACTGCTCTATACCACTTCAGGAGGCACAGAGAGGAGTGCCCTGGACTTTCGCAGCACTGAGACCCTGAATATAAAGGTAAAGAACATGTGTGAGTTAGGCACACCTAGCTTTGAATCTTGGTTCTGCCATTCTCCAGCTGGTTACGTGACTTCTGGAGCCTCAGTTTCCCTCCTTCACAGTTGTTTTGAGGATCCAATGAAATAACCTATGCCCAGGACTTGGCATAGTGCCTCATACCTAGGATAGTACTCAGGTATCATAACTTATTGTTATGGCTAGTCCATCTCATTCCCATAATCTTCCTCTTCCTCCTCCTGGTACAGACGGACAGTGGGCAGCCGTAAGAGGAAGTTGGCAGCCAAAGCATACATGCCGCTGCGGGCAAAGCGGCGGGCAGCTGAGCTGGGTGGACGCTGCCCTTCAGACAGCAGTGCAGAGGGGACTTCGGGCCCTGAGCGGCCAGATGAAGGCATCGACAGCCACACATTTGAGAGCATCAGTGAAGATGACTCATCCTTGTCCCACCTCAAATCATCCATCACCAACTACTTTGGTGCAGCTGGGAGGTTGGCCTGTGGGGAGAAGTACCAGGTGTTGGCTCGGAGGGTCACACCTGAGGGCAAGGTTCAGTATCTGGTGGAGTGGGAAGGGACCACCCCTTACTGACTAGTTGTCAGGGAATGCTGGGGGCCCTGGAAACCAAAGGAGGGAAGATGGAAGCCACAAGTTCTCTAGTTCTCTCCAGCCTGATGTGGGAAAGGAAGCAGGCCAGGGCTGCAAGTGCCTGGCAGAAATCCCTGCTTGCCAACCAGGGAGGCTCTGCCCAGGCCAAGACCTATGCCTCTGCTGTCTTCATTTTGTTCTTGGACCTTCTCAGGCTCGTCACCCTCTGTTGTCTGTGTCTCTCTGGTCCTGCTGGCTGTTTTTCAGTGTCTCCACACACTCTCCACCCCAGTCCCTCAAATTCCTCAGCATTTGTGTCTCCTGGTTCTGTCTGTGACCCTGTCTTCTGTGACCTGAATCATCTTTGTCCCCAATCCTATGTCCCTTTACTTGACTCTCATCCCTTTTGGTGCGTGTGTTTACACACCCTGCATATAAATATCTTTCCCTCCACCAGATGCCCTTTATACCTGACCTATGGGCAGCTAGTCCTTCCAGGGACATTATGAGAATGGGGAACCTTTGAGAATGGGTGAAGGTAAG
Organism: Myrmecophaga tridactyla; assembly: GCA_004026745.1. NCBI lineage: Eukaryota > Metazoa > Chordata > Mammalia > Pilosa > Myrmecophagidae > Myrmecophaga > Myrmecophaga tridactyla. The sequence continues at coordinate 3,523 of PVIY010022325.1, read as the reverse complement.
AGGTAGGAGAATGTCTCTCAAAGCTTTTCTCTCCCACTTTCCTGCCACCCCCCCCCCACTGCCCTTGGAAAGTGAGAGTGGGTGAACACCTCTGTGAAAGCCTATGTGGCAGAGACCCTGAAGCCCTTAGGATCTAAGTGTGAAGAGGATGAGTCTCTGCCTCAGAAGGCAACAGGGCCCAATTAAGGCTGAGTGAAGGTTGTAGGTGTCAACTTCTGAGATCATGGAAGTTTTCCTTCCCCTGGCCACACACCTTGTCTCCCTCCCTCCCCACCCCTTAGTTGCCATGAAGCTGAGTCTGGTCTTGCTGTTGGAATGGAGTGTTCCTGAAAACCTGAGGGACAGGGAAGAAGGGAAGCCAGGTTCTGATAAACCCTAGTTTCCTGTCCTATCACCTCCCAGATCCTACTACACGTGGCTAAACAGTACATATTAATTCATACAGAGCTTACATTCACTTATTTTTACCCTCCAGGTGCACACACACATACACACTTCCACACAATACCATATATCTTAGCACAACCATTCAATCCCCACACCCTGAGTGCATATACACGGCCACATGTTCCGTCCTGGCGTTCTCTTTCCCTGGCTCTGTTCTAGGGGGCTATGTGCTGCAAACTAAATGTGAAAGCCTAGCTCCTGCCCTTCCTTCAGCCCATGAACCTGCTTTGGCTTCATATGGAAGCAAAGGGGACTCATACCCTCTTCTATAACCCCTGCTCCACCCTGAAACTGACAATCACTTTTTGGGATAGATTGGGATTTTTTAAAGGGCCTTTGTCATTCAGTCCTTTCAAGGGAAACCTTTGTTGGTAGATATATAAATAGAATTCTTAGACCCCTATATTCAAAGTCGGCCCTATCTGGAGGAGACAAAAAGTGGGAGGAAGGGACCCCTCATTTTGCTGTTTCCAGAGATATTAGGAACTGACTCACTTGATTGAAAAATGGAAAGAAGTGCCTTGAATTGGAGGAAGGAGGGGCACCAGATGGGGACCGGCCTTGCCAGCTGCTGTTGTGGCCTCCAGCTTGGTGGGTCTTTCTGGCTGCCAGCTGGAAGGCGAAGGTGGAGCTGTGTGAGACGGCTGGTGGCAGCAGGCTGTTTTTTTCCTTTAGTAGCCGTGGCCCCTTCCCCTCCCTTAGAGAGTGTCCAGGGAATCCCTGAGACAGTTCAGATGTCCCCTGCCTCAAACCTCAGCTCCTACAGTGCCTTTCAAATAGGATTTTAACCTCCTGTGCTCAGCTGGGCACTTCCCTCTGCTTCCCTAGCATGGCCCAAGAGGGAAGAGCTGGGGTTGGGCCCAGTTCTTCCCCTTCTCAGCCCACAGCTGCTGCCACTGAGGCCCCTGACTGGGGTCAGGTGGAAAAGGAGCTGAGAGGCCAGTCCTCAGCCCAGCAGGGGTGTGGGATCTCAGATCCAACCTGTGGCCTTCTGCCTGGCTTCAGAGCACAGCGACCTCCCAGGGTTGCTTTCTAGGCTTTCTGAACAAAGCCTGTTACAGTGCATCTGCACCTTCCCTACTCAGGTTCCAGAGGGCTTGAAGAGCCAGGGAGAAGGGGGGAAGGAATCTTCCCTACTTGGGAAGTTGGCACAAGACCTAGCAAGGTCACCCTGACTCCCTAGCAAGGTCACCCTGACTCCCCATCCCAGCATTTCATTTGTACCAGATAATAGCTGCATTACTGCCAACTGACCTTATAACCCTGTGCACCTTCTAAAAGATTTATGGTTCTGAGTTGCTGCTTTTAATAACATTTGTTATATTAAAGTTATAATTAATGTGTCTGATTTACAATTTTAAAACTCTCTTTGAAAAATCACCTACCTTCCCCATATGGAGTTATCGGCTGTTAGAAGCAGGAGGAATTGGTTCTGGCTTCTGCTCTTGGTTTCCTAGAGGTTGAAGAATGGTAATAGCCCATTGTTCTAGTTTGCTAGCTGCCAGAATGCAATATACCAGAAACAGAATGGCTTTTAACAAGGGGAATTTAATAAATTCCTAGTTTACAGTTTAAGGCCGAGAAAATGTCCCAATTAAAACAAGTCTATAGAAATGTCCAATCTAAGGCATCCGGGGAAAGATACCTTGGTTCAAGAAGGCCAGTGACATGCAACGTTTCTCTCTCAGCTGGAAGGGCACATGGTGAACATGGCAGTGTCTGCTTGTTTTCTCATGGCTCTACCAAAAAGGGACTCTCTCCAAAATGTTTCCTGTTTTAAAGGATTCCAGTAAGCAACTCCACCTTCAGTGGGTGAGGACACACCTCCGTGGAAATCATCTAATCAAAAGTTACCACCCACAAACTGGGTGGGTCACATCTTTATGGAAACGATCAAAATGGTCCCACCCAATAATATTGAATGAGGATCAAAGGGCATGGCCTTTCTGGGGTCCACCACAGATTCAGACCAGCACACCCATTCTCCCTCTTTCTGGTCCCCTTGCTACTCCTACATTGCATACCACATTCTCTTAACAATATTCTTATCCAAATCACCAGAGAGGATGTGGAAAACTTTTTTCTACTGTGAGTACCTGACCCATGGAATAAAAGAATCTTCAGCTGAGGGCAACAGAGAAGTTAAAAATGGGAATTGATCCTATTTGTATCTGCCCTCAGAAGCATTAATCACGGCTCTAATTTCTGCCCTTTGTTTTTTCTGCAAGTCATCAGAGAAGTGAATGGCCTTGGGTGTCAAGAGACCTGGGTTCTAGGCCCAGCTCTATAGTCATCAGCAACCACAAAGACCCTCCTGAGATCAGTGAACCTATCCTAACCCAGCTGGACAGTGCCAGGTTCTTTGTGGTCTAGGTTAGTGTTCCCATATTCAGAACAAATCAGAAATTTGTGAAATCATGTTATTCTTAAAATACTTCCAACATTCTTTATACTTTACTCATTATAGGTAACTGAAAAAAAGTGTTAAATTAATATTAAGTTTAATAGTATTTACAAAGAACTGTCACCTACAAGGAATATTCAAACACTGGAAACTTCCAGGGAACATTACTGGATAGTAATCAAATTACAAAATATTCTAATATTCTAGCAGGATAAATAGCGCTACACAGAATCACATCAAAATTGCCAACTTAAGAGTTTGTTTTGCTTCCAAACCTTATCTCTTGGACCACTCACAGGATTTGTATAAAATGTACTATTTGTTTAAACTTATTTACAAGAGACTCACCATTAGCAGCAGATAGGACCACAAACGCACACTTAGAACACAAGCAACACCATAAGCAAGATCTCCTGATTGGATGGTGACCACTTCTCTCCTATACCACAAGCAAAACAGGAGTAGGAACCCTGTCTGGGTTCCTGTTTCCTTAACCATCAACTCCATGGGTCAGTGTTTCTTGCTCTTGTTTTATTTCGAAGGTGGATCCCTTCGAACAAATAAAATTTCTATGCTTCTAAGCTTTAGTATTCACAGGATAATTATAGTAATTTTCCCATTCCCTCAACTGCTTATTCTAGGGTTTCAGGATTCAAAAAACACATTTTTTTT